>JASGAU010390446.1:0-29440 GCA_030220045.1 Australoheros facetus
ATCACACAGTGGTTGGTGGGTGGAGCTGCTGAGGTGGCCCCACTTGTCTCTTCACTGTTGCCTGCTACTCAATTGTATTTAGATCTTAGACATTGAGGGCCTTGGGTCTGTGTGGGGGTGGGGGGTGGATGAGCGCTGTTGGTCAGTGCTCATGTGACATCTGTGTATCCAATTTTAATAGCACGTAGCTTTCACACCATCATACGCATTCTTTTCAATACGTACACCCACATACACCAGCACCTACACCCAACACATCACCCCAAACATGTCAGGTGGGACCTATTTCACCCCTATTTCCTGCACCCTGCCTGGGGTGGGGCTGGCTAGTGGTTTGGGGCTGGAACATTTGCTTCTCCGGATGCTGCTAGCTCCGTGCTGGTCCCTGCTCACCCACACTTGAAAGGAAGGGCGGGTCAGTGTATGGTCTGTGTGTATGTGAGTGTGTGACTGACTTATATGTGTGTTTATGTGTATGAGTATCTGGTCTGTTTGTTTTTTTTTGTGTGTGTGTGTGTGTGTGTGTGTGTGTGTGTGTGTGTGTGTGTGTGTGTGTGTGTGTGTGTGTGTGTGTGTACAGCTGGGCCTGGGTCTGTGGCTTGCTGAGCCTTGGCCCCTGTGGGACAAAGTTGTGGAGGCTGGGAGTTACCCCTCCCTACCACTCCCCACTGATTGTTGCTGGCACCCCCTGGGTGCCTGTAGGTCCTGGGATGTGTAGGCGGATGTCTTGGTGTGACCGTATGCCTGCTCCCATGGGGGGTTGCGCTGCTGGGTGGCAATTCTCGGGGTGAGCTGCTCATTGCCTCTGGCTCTCTGGACCTCTTGCCCTTTGGCTGTGAGTGCTCCATCTGGGGTCTACTTCCTTCCTCCTCTGGGGTGTGCACGCGGTTGCCATCGAGATGTGTGCCCTCGGGTCTTTTGAGCTCCTGGTGGGCTGTGGATTGCCCCAGTCCCCTGGGTCTTTCCCTGTCTGCCTCTGATTGCGAAAACTGCCAGACATGCCAGGGTAAAAAAGAAAAAAAGAAAACAAAAAAAACAGACTTTTTTGATGTGTGAACGACACATTTTTAACGAGTTGTTTTTGGTGTGGCGCACGGTGTTATCCCGTTGAAGATGCTGTTAAAGAAACAGAGCACTGACAGGAAGGTCACTTTCTAAAATCTGAGCCAGTGTATGTGAACACAGCACTGTCAAGTGAGTATACAATAAGCAATAATGTGTGTGAAGTAGGGTGATGATAGATGGACTGTATTTATATGGTGCCTTTATCCGAAGAGCACTTCACAGCACTCTGTGCAATGTCTCGCATTTATTTGATGGGCACAAACACTGGTTCATACAGTGGAGGCGGTGGAGCGACCACACGAAGCACTGACCTACTCATCACGAGTAGTTTGAGGCTCAAAGAAGCTTCAGTGGGGCCTTAAGAGGAGCTCAGAATCCAGTCCCACATTTTTCACCTGATTTCCTGGAAACTTTATTTCATAATTTACTTAAAATTTGTATTTTGACAATTAACGGTTTTCAGAGGCAGCACGGTGGTTAGCACTGCTGCCTCACAGCTACAATGACATCTAGAAGGTCTGGGCTCAATTCTGCCTTGGCCCAGGTCTCTGTGTGTGAAGTTTGCCTGTTCTCCCCGTGTCTGCGTGGGTTTCCTCCAGGTACTCCAGTTTCCTCCCACAGTCCACAGACATGCAGTTACTGGGGTTAGGTTAATTGGTCACTCTAAATTGCCCATAGGTGTGAATGTGAGTGTGAATGGTTGTCTGTCTGTCTGTGTTGGCCCTGCGACAGGCTGGCAACCTGTTCAGGGTGTACCCTGCCTCTCGCCCTATGAAAGCTGGGATAGGCTCCAGCCCCCCGTGACACTGAACAGGATAAGTGGAAGAGAATGAATGGATGGATGGACAATTTTCAGAAAATTAGAAGTAAATGAAAATTGCTTAATTACTAATTATTAACAAATTAATTTGGTAAACTTCCTGGAAACTCCACATATCCCAGCAGTTGAGTATTCCATGTAAACTTTCTTCATAATTTACTAAGAAATTAGCATTTTTTAACATTGCATAAACATTTTTCCCTGTAATTTGTTACTCTAATTTGTTAGTCTATTAAAAAAAAGACTAATTCAAACACTTAACATATTTCAATTTATTTCCGTCTATCCATTTTCTTCTGCTTATCTAATTCAGAGTTGCATAGTGCCTGAAGCCTGAATAGTAAAATAATAAAATTACTAAAAAATTAGCATTTAGGTGTAAAAATATATATTTTCAAGAAAGTCTGGTGCAGTTTGGAACCAATAATAAATGAAACTTCAAAAATATCAAACACATTAAGAATCTGCTTATTATGTCAAAGCTTCCAAAGAAAGAATAATGAATTTATGTATTACATGTGAGAACAATTCATAAACAGAGGTCAGTGTCCTCTGCAGTTTGGATGCTTTCTCATCTTGGAATGCCAGATGTTGCTGGTCTGTCAGATGAAGCTGGTGTCTTTGAATGTCACAGGAGGTAGGTAATCGATTCTGTAATTGTGTCATCAGATCTGTGGCCGTATGTCTTGGACACTCTGGTGAAGAGAAGAGCTGAGCAGTTAACTGATCACCACCTGGTAGTGGCCTGGATCAGGTGATGGGGGGAAGATGATGGACAGGGTGGTGTACCCAAACGTCTAGTGAAGGTTAGCTGGGAATGCCTACCAGAGGCCCTAGTCTGCGCGATCTTCAATTCCTACCTCCAGCAGAGGTTTGATTATATTCCGAGGGAGCCTGGGGACATTGAATGGACCATGTTCCGCACCTCATTTGCTGAAGCGGCTGCATGGAGCTGCGGCTGCATGGAGCTGCGGCTGCATGGAGCTGCGGCTGCATGGAGCTGCGGCTGCATGGAGCTGCGGCTGCATGGAGCTGCGGCTGCAAAGTCGCTGGCGCCTGTCGTGGTGGTAATCTCAGAACCAGATGGAGGACACTGGAAGTGAAGGGAGATGTCAGGCTAAAAGAGTCTTATTAGGCTTGGTTAGCCTGTGGGACTTCAGAGGCAGCTGATATGCACCGGTAGGCCAATCAGAGTGCAGCTCTGGCAGTGGCTGAAGCAAAAACTTGAGTATGGGAGGATTTTGGTGAGACCATGGATGCTTATCACTGAGGGTGAAGTCACTGATGTAGTTAAACAACTGCTTGGTGGCAGGGTCCCTGGGGTGGGCAAAGTTTGTCCTGAGTTCCTGAAGGCTCTGGATGTTGTAGGCTGTCTTGGTCGACACGGCTCTGCAATGTTACATGGAGGTCTGAGGTGGGGTCTGTGGATTCGCAGACTGGGGTGGTGGTTCCACTGTTTAAAAAGGAGGGTGTGCTCCAACTATACAAGGATCCCACTCCTTGGCCTCCCCGGGAAGGTCTATGTCAGGATCCTCTGCAGGATCCTGACATAGACCGTTAGTAGAACCTCGGAGTCAAGAGGAACAATGCGGTTTTCATCCTGGTCACAAAACGCTGAACCAGCTCCTCTAAAGGACATTCGAGTGGGTGTGGGAGTTTGCCCATCCTATATGTGCTTTGTGGACCTGGAGAAGGCATTCAACCGTGTCCCTCGGGCATCCTGTGGGGGGTGCTCCAGGAGAATGGGGTATCTGGCCCGTTGTTACAGACCATTCAGTACCTGTACAAGTGCAGCGAGAGCTCGGTCCGTATTGCCGGCAATAAGTTGGACCCGTTTTTGAAACATTATATGTGAGGCCACAAAATTGGATCGGACATTAAATGGAGTTTAAACTGTCAGCTCCCAGAACAAAGTCTGTGTGAGATCCAGTGAAGTCAGAACAGAACAGGTAAACGTCTGGTCTAGTGTCCAAACTTTTGACTGGTACTGTATCTCTGAACTAAACAGATTATTTCCAGACAAGAACAAATTTCTAAAAACCCTCTGTAGCCAAAGAAAAATGAGCTTTGCATTTGGTGTGAAACAGCTTGAGGCTGCAAAGACGCCCTTCAGAGGAAGCTCATTCTGCTGCTTTTGTTCTTGATCCCAGTCTTTTGGTCACTATCCACAGCTCATGGTCAGAGATGGTCAGGGTTGGAACATACAACAGTAAATGAACAGCTTCACTTTCATGCTCGGCTCTCTCTCCACCCCAGGAGACCCATAAATGCAGATGTTGCACCAGTCCATCTGAGACTCGGAGCTGGAAAAGCAGAAAATAGATGAAAGAGTGAAGTGATTCTCTTGACATCGAGTTCATGTGTAACAAAAAAAAAGCTTAATTCTTGATTAGATAAATGCTCCTCACTAATTCTCAATATTTTAAATAAATACAGAAGTATTTTCTCCTTTTTTTTTTCTTTTATGTGCAGAACTTCCTTACAAACCTTGTAAAGTTCAAGGGAAGTTTTCTCTCTGCTGTCTTTAAAAAAAAGCTCTTCCTTTATTGACTGGCAGGTGAACTGATCTGAGCATGAGACTGTTGTTCTGTTCCTCTTTGGCACCTGTACGGGTGTTATCTTTGTGTCGGTGTTAAGTGGTTGACTGTCCTTTAGAAAATTGCTTTAATTTGATTCTGCTTTCTTCTGTCATTAAATCTGCAGGACGAGATGAGCGTAGGTGTCACTTTTAAGTAATGCATGTTTCATTTCAGAGTGAGTGAGATGTGAAACTTCAATCTGCTCATTAAATGAACTTCATTTCATTTGCGTTTAATTGAGAGTTAAGGTTTCTTAGATCAGACGAGTAGGAGTGTAAAACTGAAACTCACAGTGCCCACCCTGTGACAACTCAATGGTTATATATTAAAGTCCGAAGGTGAAAGAAAAGTCAAGTAAAGAGTATTTCTGATGGTATGTACTTAGCTTTGACAATGTACAGAACATCACAGGACATTAAAGCATCCACTGAAGTGGAGTCGAGAGAAACGGTGAAGAGTTATGAGTGAGGGGGCTGAGGGATGAAACATATCTCGAAAATTGTTGGTATTTTGTCCGAGAACTAGGCCATCTTTGAGAGTGTTATTATAACTGACAGCAGACATTGTCCCAATTGTGTAGATACAAAAAATTGTTCCATGCCTCTCAGGCTCCGTCAGATAACTGAAAAATGTATTGTTAAATGCCACAAACAACAGAGCCAAAACTGAACAATTGATCAATTCATCATCAAAAGCACAAGTTTTTGTGTCACTTGAAGGTCTCTGTAGGACTTCAGGAGTCAGGAGGTGGTAGATAAGTCTGTAAAATACTCACTAAATGCAAAAAAAAAAAGTAAAAGCAGAAAGAGAAAGAACTTTTTAGAAGCTGTAATTCCCACCCTAAAAAAAAGCCTTCTCACACAGGAAAAGAGAACGTCACAGACCAGGGATAGGGTGTAAAATTGTTGTACTGAGTGCTTTGGTGCAGCCGTGATCCAGGCTCATGTGGTCCAAGACTGCCACAGATCCAGACCTGACTGCCTTGTGGGGGCTTGAGGAAGGTGGTGCTGAGGTGATGCTGGGTGTCTGCAAGATGACAGAAAAGTGAGGGAAAGGGAGTTGACAGAGTGCCAGCTACTCAGGCAGGAACATGAGGGATAATGATGTGGGAGAAAATGGATGAAAGCTTCTCGAATAAACTGTAAGATGCAGCTGTAAGCTCGGGGGTCACTTTCCATGCTGGTTTTGAAGAAGTTTCTCCCTGTAAAATGATCTGTTTCATTACTTTTGTGTTGCTCTTGAATAACTGCCAGTTAAGAATCTACCAATAACCTTTTCATCAGTCCGCATATCTGCACAAATCCTTTACCCAATCATGAGGTCATTCAGAATCTCTTTGTTATTGTTGAAGTTTTAGCAGAAAGCTAACAGCAGAGTGGGTGAAAATGGTGCAGTGACAGTGATTCGCATTTAGAATTGTCCAAACTTGCAAATCTGTTCATGACTGCTTTTGTTACCTGTTGTTGAACGTTAGGCACTGTTGCTTAGTTGGGTTTGGCACACACTCTGCTTGCTACTAACTTTGTGTTAGCATCATAGATTGTGCATAGAAGAGGCTTTTTTGCTTTTATGGGACTTTAAAGTCTCTTTTCTGGATTTACAACGTGGCATGTTTAAAAGACGAGAACCTCATCCAACGCAGGAGACGCTCGAACCAGAAACAGAAACATTTAAGATGCAGATTTTTTTGACTGACCTCTCCTTTACCTTGTTATCCCTCTCCCTGTTGTGTATATTTAGTCTTTCATTTCTCCCTTAGAGGTCCCCCGCTTGTTCCTGTATCATCTTTGTGTCTCCAGTTGGCTCCTGTGAATTTGATTTGCTCTTTTTTTTTAAGTCAGCAGACTGTCTGTGAACTCCAGCTGTACCTAACAAATGGACTACCAGCGTGTTCGTGCTGAGTGCACAGAGCAAAGGCTCGCTGCTGGAGGAGGTATTCATTGCTTCTAACGTCTTCAGACAGGCCATGCTTTACCGAGGGGGTGGTGTTTCAATATTCATGATGGTACATGACAGAAGTGTGGATGAGAGGAGAAGTAGGAGTAAACCAACACTGTGGAGGCATAAAGTGGAGCCGAGAGAAGAGAGCCAGGGAGGGCTGGGGAGAGAGGTACAAAGGATATTGAGTCTGACAAAGACAGAGAGCGTATAAGAGCTGGAGCGCGAGACACTGAGAAAGAAGGGATGATCATAGCAAGACCTGCCACAAATATAAAGAATAAGAGGAGACAGGAGTAAACTATATTATATATACTGCATAGAATATCAGGCAAAAAGAGTGTGTAGTGGCCACTTGTTCTAGGCTACATTTCTTTGGCATTCAAGGCCCGTTTACTATGAATATTTACTATGAATAAACATAAAATATATTTACACCACTCTGTGAGGTTTTGTTCAGCCATCAGTTCAGTGAGGCCAGCCTCACATGAGAAATCTTGTTTTAATCTGTCAGTTTGGTGTGAAAATGACTCTGCTTACTACAACACCCATGAGCCTCAGCCACCAGCCAGAGGAACAAATCTGTAGCTGTATTAAATCCAAGGTTTTCACTGATGCCATAACACACTGTCATAGATGTCACATTAATCCAAAGGTGACCCAGAATCCAAAAACATACTGAATAAACCTGCAGAACTCCAAAGGTTACAGTTATAGCGACTTCCTCCGCAGTTATGTTATAATAAAGAAAATGGACCTCAGGTATGATTTGAGTTAGCCAACCAAAACTTTGTCTGTAAGTCCGTTAAAATAATGGTAATTAATGTTAAATTTCTTTGTCCTCCCAACGTGATTGATGAAGAACAGTTGGACTTTCTGAGGGACTAAATACACAGCAGGCACAGGGATAACAAGGCACAGGTGAACTCCGTCAAGACTACAACCAGGGTGAAAAAATGAAAACAGGAGGGAAGTAAAAACCCAAAAACTAATGAGCAATTTATCTTCAGAATAAAACAGCAATTAAACTGAAAGAGGGACAAAGAATAAATGTCAGTTACTGCCTTTCTGTCCAGTGCGGCTGGCATCACAGAGATTTGCACATGTGATTTGTTGTTGGTGCTTTGATGCTGGACCTTGAGAGGTGAAGGTCCTCTTTTAAAGAGTAATAAAGTCCACATTTAGCAGCTGGAGAGGTGGCGGTGGCAAATGGTTTAGGAACTTTGTATAGATGTGGTGTGCAGCGTAAAAGCACTTTGAGTGATTGAAAAGACTTAAGAAGTTGTTACCAGTTGATTTCATCCACTGGTTAGGTTTAGGTAGCAAAAACGACTTGGTTGGGTTTAGTAAAAGTTTGCAGATTGGGTTAAAATATGCCCCTTCATAACATTAACCATGTATGTTAATGAATGATACTTAAATGTAAATGTGAATCTTTTAAAAGCATCCATATGTGAAAATCTGGTACTAAGAGATGGTTCTAGTGTAACCTGGTGCATTATTGCACAGACGCCAAAGGACACCTGGACAGAGAGGGGTGTTAGACGCTCTGGAAATGAGAGCAGGCTGGTTTGCTGCCTCATGCCCATCTGTCACCCAGACCTCCGCCCTTATGCTTATTGTACAGTTCCATCTTTGAGGAAATGTAGGCAAACCTACTTCAGTCATTGGTCAGCCAGATGTGAGGAGGTCAAAATGTCCATTCTGTATAAAGTGAAAACAACAAATCTTTCTTTTAAAAACTCTAATTATGTGGATAACAGTACTTTCAAAAGGAACCTTCTGCTTTTCCTGATTTCCTGTCATTTATTCTGTTCCAGGGGTGGATATTCATATTAAACACAGTCAAAACTTCTAATAATGAGGTCAGTGTTTATTGACTGAGTAATATTTCAGTAGAAGAACTTCAGTCAGCATCTATTTTGCATCTTTTCTCTTTGTTTTCCTCTCCTCATATAAAGTCTGATTATCAGTGTATGTACAGCGAAAGCTGAGCCTTGAGACTGCTCTAAATACTCAGTTTATTGTAGCTTTCTGCTCTTGGATCTGATTCAATTCAAGTGAGTATGCACTGGATAATCCTCCTTTCTGACCAAAATTCATAAAATGTACTTAACTTTGAGCAACTGAACCCATATCCACATGATTCAATTCAGTTCAATTTTATTTATATAGCACCAAATCACAACAAACAGTCACCTCAAGGCGCTTTATTTTGTAAGGTAAAGACCCTACAATAATACAGAGGAAACCCAACAGTCAGAACAACCCCCTATGAGCAGCACTTGGTGACAGTGGGAAGGAAAAACTCCCTTTTAACAGGAAGAAACCTCCAGCAGAACCAGGCTCAGGGAGGGGGGGTCATCTGCTGTGGGTGGACAGAGACAGGACAAAAGACACACAAATGATGTCAAACAGAACATGTATCCCTAATATGGTCATTTAGAAACTGATGGCCCACCCACCTGCTGCCCAAACCTCCTGGAGGGGCAGCCAATCGGAAGAAAGTTGGCTCAAAGGGAGACAGTTTCACACAGAGTGGCTGCACTAAGGCCCAGTCTAAGAGAGAGAAAGAGTAATTTGAACTGTGGGTCATGTAAAACTACGCTAGATTTCAGGAATGAAATATGAAGCTGGAAATGGGCCCAATACTCCACATTTAAGCATATCGCACCGTGATGGCTGACTTTTCATACCAACTTTACTGTTTCCTTTCAAAGTGCTTGAGCTATGAACTAGTTCTTGCCTGTATTTTCACCTCACTGCATACAGTACAGGGTGCATTATTTGCTGGAAATTTCTATGAACACTCAGCTGCTGACTCTATCAGAAATACACAAAGAACAGCATCTAGCTAAACAATAATTGAAGCTCAGTGAATGATTTCTTAATGAGTGACTATACAGGTTTACACCTTTGATTTTCTAAGAAAGGGGCTGCTCTTTTCTAATAGAGCTGCTCATGTTTGGATGATAGAGCCAAGGGTTTTGTGCTCATTTGAATTTTGGTAATGCTCCAACCGTCAACCACCAAACAAAATAAATGATTTCTTTTTCAGAAAGCTGGCTGTCCACAGTAACTTCCCCTCATTTTCAGCTCTACAGATTGAAAGACAAATGACATGTTGTATACAAAGAAAATGAGACACAACGGAAACAGGTAGGACATTAAAATAACACATATTTATGCACACAAACACACTCGAGGGGAAAAGAAGGCAAATCTCTGCAGATGCTCAGCTCTTCGTTTTAAACTATGAATGCAGGGAAGGCGTCAGGCGAGCCGGGGCTTCATCCGTGCAACTGTATCTAATGAAAAGTGACAACTCTCTTCTCCCGGAAAGTCCTCCTGTTTTGCTAGGCTTCAAATCCTATTTGCTTGCAGTGCCACCACCACCAGCACCATCACTTCCCACACCATCACCATCACCAGCACTCTCCATCTCTTTCCTATCAGCCTCCTAATAAGTGCTCCCCAATTTTATGAAAATATGCTGCCGATATAGCCTTATTATACTTTAAATATTGTAATTGTCCTGCAGGGAAAGGGAAAAGAGGGAGAGAAGTTTGGCTTTGAATGTGTAATAATGTGAAAAATTGTAGGCGGTATCTCGCTACTGAACAGCAGATGTTTGGGGAGAAAAAGCAGGCGAGGCAGAGGAACGGTGTGACACTGTAATTTGAAAGATAGCAAGTAAATTGATTATTGAATGGCAGGTATTCAGAGCGTGTCAGATTATCTGATGAGCATGTGATAGGAAAACTTCACAGTGCACTCAATCAATCTACAAGAAAGATAAAATGCACCTCTGATAGGACGAGCCTCCATCTTTGGTGGGCGTTTATTAGTCGATGAGGCGAAACAGCTTTCATTCGAGATGTGTCGGGGTATCCTGCAGCTCATAGACCCACTGCACACTTTGGTTTTTTTTCCATTAATGCTCAAGCATGTTTGTGCAGCAGCCATGTCTATGTAAAACCTTATTTTCAATGTTAAGTTGGAATATTTTTTAGGCTTCTTGGTTTTGTGGTGGCTGGTTTTGTCATTACTTATTGAGTATTTGGACAAATGCGGGTTGTATTGTGACAAAATAAAAGGAAAGCTATGTCGTCGGAGTGTGTGGTTGTTTTCCGCTCCTGTGCCTACTAAAGCACTGAGTTAAATTGGCAGTGCACGATACAGCATGTGGGTTAGGGTGCCGTCCTCCTTGTTAATATTTCATCTCAGCACTGGCAGAATGAAATGGGGCAGAGAAACACAGACGGCCTAATGTGACGGAGACACTCCATAACATGGGGATGTGTGTGTTTGTGTGTGTGTGTGTGCTTTTTTGTGGCTGAATTGTTTAGATTTCATTGATTTCCGATGGTTTCAGATTGTTGTGCCTGTTTTTCAAAGCTAACGCGCTGCCTTTGTGTGTGATTTCAGTGGAACCGCGTCTATAATTGATTACATACAGAAATGTGCGCTTTGTGTGTCTTCAGATTTTGTGCTGCAGAGTTGACCCTCTGTTGCATACAGCTGGGGTGACCAGATCCCAACACACTGAATATGGGGCAAACACGGTGTTTGTGTGGGACAACTTGTCATTTATCATGTACAGGCCAAAAATATTTCAAACTCTCTTCCTAAGTAAATACAATAAGCAGAAAAGGAAGCTTCAGTTTGTTCTTATGGTGACAGTCTTTATATATTACCATAGTCTTTTTAAATTCACTATTATTTCAGCAGGTTTGAAGTTTCAGTTTGGAGCTACCCATAGATTGGCATACCTGAGAAGTTTTGCATTTTTTATCAAATTATGGCACAGATCTGCTGTGTCACCTGACATGTGTGAAACTGAAAAATAACAATAACTCTATTTCTCAGTATATACTCCTGCAACATCTTTCTTTGTGGCAATTTCCATCATATTTAACAAAATCTGCAAAGCTTGTGACTTTTTGGTGACTTGTAACATTCCCTGATGAGTATGACATTAGACAGACTGCAACGAAAAGGCTTCCCTTCTTATATATCGGGTAAAAACCGGGCTTTAGAAAAGTGCACGCTCTGAAGAACTAGTCAAAATATGGGACATTGTCTCAAAATGTGGGACAGGGGGACAAGTTAAAATTATGTGCAGTTCCACATAAAGAGGTAAATTTGGTGACCCTACATACAGTAGATTCATGAGAAGCAAAATAAATGAAATCTCACATTACTGACGAGAGGTAAAAAAACACATCAGCTACACTCTACACACACATATTACTTTGTACATGAAATGCACGCACTGTTGTGCTATATTTATGACTTCATCTCGCAAAGAGTGGAGCCTCCCCCTGCTTAATTGAGCTACAATTTACATAAATCCCCCAAACGCATCACCTACTAACAATCACATAGTTACTCTTTTGAAAAGATCCATCTATACATCCATTCTCTACCACTTGCCTGGATCCGGGCCACCAGAGTAGCTAACTGAACAGAGCTGCCCAGACCTCCCTCTCCCCAGGCACCCCATCCAGCTCTTCTCAGAGGATAACGAGAAGCTCCCAAACCTGCCAACAGTCGTACTCTCACTAGCATGTTCTAAGTCTGCCCTGGGGTCTCCTCCTGGTTGGGCAATACAAACCACTTTGTAATGATTCCACAGGACAAAGGACCCAAACCCAGGACACAGTGGACTGGAAAAAAAAAACCAAATCCTGATCTTTATTCCAAAAGAGGCAGGGGTCAGGAACAGATGATCAGTCAGCAAAGCCAACAAATCCACCAAGGGACAGACTGCTTGGGGTGGCTGTGGCTCACCTACTAATCCGAAGATTGGCGGTTCGATTCCTGGCTGCTCCGGGCTGCATGCCAGAGTATCCTTGGGCAAGATACTGAACCCCAAGTTGCATGAATGTGTGAATAGTAGATAGTAAGCACTTAGCTACAGATGAAAGTGCTTGGATGAATGGGTGTGAATGGGTGAATGCAGACGTGTTGTATAAGCACTGAGTGCTCAGTTAGAGCAGAAAAGTGCTGTATAAGAACTGGTCCATTTACTGCTGGGACAGTCTGCTCTCGCTGCCTCTGGTTCTCTGGGCTCTTGCCCTTCAGCTGTGGGGCCTCTGTCTGGGGTAAGATACTCAAGCCCAAGTGTCTCTCTGATGTGTGTGTGTGTGAGAGTGAATGTTAGATAGAAAGCACTTAGATGTAGAAAATCGTGCTTGTATGAATGGGTGAATGAAGACATGTTGCATAAAGTGCAATGCAGCGCTATATAAGAATCGGTCCATTTATCATATTGTTTTTCAGGTGCCGTTTGTTTTTTTTCCTCTTTTTCTTTTACAGGTGGAGCAGTTGGTGAACTTGTGTGTTTTTCTACTTGTGCTCTATTCTTATGTTTTTTTTCTTTTTTCTATCTTGCTGTTTTCCTCCTGGCTGTCAGGCATTGTGAAGAATAAACTAGCAGTCAAACACTCTTCTGTGCGGCACAAAAGTTAAGCCCGGTTTGTGCTTGCCGTTATCGGCCTAGCGACCGTTGGCACTAGCCACAACTGACGTCACAAGAACTGGTGCATGCCACCCTTCAGTGTTGTTCCAGTTGGTCATACACCTCGTGATTTTTGTAACCTGGTGTGTGTGGTGCTGCTGGTGCAGCTGGACTGTAGTTTCAGTCTTTACCACCATTACAGTGATACATCAGAACAGGAGCACCGACACTATCAGATTACAGAGAGGGAGATGCTGCAACAGTTGGAAAAAGATGACTTTCTGGTGGAAACTTTAGATTAAAAAAAAACTCTGCAGTTTTCTTGCTTCTCTTTTGGCAGCACCTTTGTTCATGAGAAGACTGGGGTGAGTCTGGCACCCCCACAGCGCTGGTATAAATGGTGATGGGGCTGTGGTGATGTCACAGTTGGCGCATGATACAACCAATGTGGTGACTATAAACTTAGCTTTATGCATCTCTCTATTCTCCACAATAGACTGGTATAGAGTCCACATCCCTGCAGGCCCCCCACCAACCCATCTGTCAATCTCCCGCTCCTCTTTTCCCTCCCCTCGTGAACAAGACCTCAAGATACTTAAACTCCTCCACTTGGGGTAGCACCTTGTCCCTGACCAGAGATCAGAGAACCAGAAACATCAGCCATAGCAAAATCCTTCATGTCCTGGAGAGGGCAGTTCACCCTTTTCCAGCTGAGAACCATGACCTCAGGCTTGACCACAAGTGCTGCTTCTCATCCCCGCCACGTCACTCTACTGTTAACCAGCTGAGGAAGGTAACAGGACCACGTCCTCTCTAAAAAGCAGAGAAGTGACCACTGAGCCCGACACGCTCCGTTCCTTGGCTGTGGTTAGAAATCCTGTCCAAAAAATTATGAACACAATTGGTGACAAAGGGCAACCTGGTGGAATCTAACACTCAATCTAACACGTCTGACTTTTTGCGGTGTGGAGAAAGCTCTCACTGAGGGTGTACAAGGACCACACAGCCTGTAACAATGGACCCATCACACTCTTGAAGCAGTACTATAAGGCACACAGTAAAAATGTCTTCTCCAAGTGCACCAAATACTGTTTGAGGGTTAAGACTGGTTTTAGGGTTAGAGACAGACTTGACACTCCCCAGCACACGAAGTGGAGCAAGCAGCAGTCGCTGGATGGGAACTATTTTTAGCCGTGATTTGAAAACCGCTCATGCAAATGACCACAAGCTTGATAGCGACCTTTCTTGGGTCCTCAGCAACAAATCCACCAAGTTTGAACAGCTGCCGGGAAGTTTTATATCAGGTCTGATTTTAGATGTTTTACATTCAAGTTTGAGATATTTATACATTCAATCTTTGCTTTTAGATGTCAGTTTGAACATATTTATTAGGCCTAAAACAGCCTAATTTTCTCAGCTGGTGTCTGTCTGTAAACAAGAAACAGCTTGTGCGCAGGTGGCACATCCTGTCACAGGAAGCTGTAACCACAGATTAGGTGTGACAGACAGGACATAGTTGCTGATGTCACACGATGTAGTATTCCTACAATCCCAATTCAAAAAGGAAATAAAAACAGAAAACAGACTTATTTATTTATGTATTAGAGATCTCATAAACCCATATTTTATTCACAATAGAGCACAGAAAACATAACAGATGTTTAAAAGGAGACATTTTATTATTCATTAAAAAAAATGAAGCGAGAGGCAGAGTTTCCCAGAAGTAAAGCTGGGCAGAGGTTCACCAATCTGCAGGAAAGTGCATCTACAAACTGTGGAACAATTTCACGATAATGTTCCTCAATGTAAATTTGTAAAGACTTTGAATATCTCATCATCTGCAGTACATAACATCATCAAAAGATTCAGAGAATCTGTGTCCAGGGACAAGGCTGAAAATCAATATTGAATGACTGTAATCTTCGGGCCCTCAGGCAGCACTGCATTAAACACAGGCCTGATTCTGTCATGGAAATCACTGCATGGGCTCAGGAACACTTACAGAACTCACTGTGTGAGCTCACCGTGCCATCCACGGAGGCAGGTTAAAGCTCCATCATGCAAAGAAGAAGCCACATGTGAACATGATCCAGAAACACCTTCTCTGGGCCAAAGCTCACATAAAAGGGACTGGGGTGAAAAACTGCGGTTTATTACAACATCTAAGTTAAGTCAGGGCAAAATTGTCATTTTATGCTGATAATAACTAATAACTAATAGTAATAACATCCTACATAAGAAACTGAGTATAAAATGTACAAAGTGATGGATTTCCTTCATTATTGAATACTTTTCTTTCCTGTCAAAGTCTGACTTGAACTGAGAGCTGCAGACGAGTCGTTAGTCTCTCCTCGTCAGCGCTGCGCTCCATCAGTGTCCTCTAACTTTATCAAAACATGTCCACGTGAACGACCCCGTGCAGCTCTGCAAGTTTCTGCAGCCACGCTTCAGGTGCAGACTCAGGTTACATGTTGATGTGAGGAAACTGAGTTAGCACTGACAGATCATTTCGATAAGGGCTGCATAACACCTCACAGCACATACCTGACATAAGATGGCGTTTGCTTCATTTAGTGCCGGGACAGTGACTGATCATTAAGTCAGCTTAGAAGGGTCAAGTTAAACATGTTCCTAACAGTGAAATATTTCTGTATTATTTCTTCCATTAGGACATTAAAAAGCAGCACAAAAGTTTGGCAATTTTAAACAGGAACGGGTCAGAACCCTCTGAGCAAGATGGCAGCAGGAGTGATGAATTTCACGATCCCAAACAAAGCATCCGTGTGGATGATGGAGTGCACAAGGGCATGTCAGGGAAACACAAGCAGACATGTGGGTGGGATTTTTAACAGATATCACTGGGAGAAGAATAAGCAATAAAACTAAGTCAGTTCTTTTGACATGCTGATATGAAGCAAGTCTTTTTTCCTACTTCTGGCCCTGATAAAATCTCAGCTCATATACAAATCCTAAAATCAATCGACAGAAAAAAAAGAGATTTCCATTGGCTGGTGAGAAGTGCATTTATGGTGTTTCACCACGTTTCAGAAGACTAGCAGAAGGAAATGACCATTTAATCTAATCTGACTCCAGATCTGTTCTTCACACCCTGAATGAGCAATAAATTTGAGAGAAACTGGGTCATAAGTCACTCTCACTGCAGCACAGCATGGCTGACCTTATAAACTACATGATGTCTTATGAATATACAGAGTATGAATTATAAAGGACTGTAGGTGGAAGCCTTTTGCACAGCAGTGCTTGCTGGCACATCTCAGCCAACCTATTTCATCTATTCATTTATTCTCTCACTCACTCAGCTGCAGGACTGTGCTGTGTGCAGTTAAAAATTCAAGGATGAAAGTGTTGAGCAAGAGCTGCAAAAACAGAGCAAACTAAATTCAGTCAGACAAGAAACTGTTTGTTCCCCTGTGTTTGGAGGTGATAATTGCAGTAATCATGCAAACAGTCATGATTTCGGTGCTGTTGTGATGGGTGGAAAATCACAGCAATAAAATTATGACTGATTTTAAGCTGAATGCGAAAAACATAAAATGGAAATTTCCCTGTAAACACAAGATTTCAGGCATTAGGCTGCTGCAGTTACCGAGGCCAGAGTGTCCTGACAATATTACAGTGACCAGAGAATTACCATGTAACAGAGAAGAGCACTTTAAAGTGAAAGGAGAGAAATAAAAGCCAAGCTGAGAGGCAGAAACGATTCTGTGAAGTTCGAGATAAGAACATATTGTAGCCAGCAGAGGGAGGGAGATATGGGAGAGGGGATATGATTCAGTGGGGACAAGGGGACGTGATGCACTTCTCCAACAGATGAGTTTTCAGCCTGTGCTCGAAGATAAGTGACGCTCTGACTGGAGCTGGCCTGGAGGTGTCACAGTGCAGCTCATACGCTCTGAAATCCTACTGCCGAAACAAAATCAGGGGATTTTCCTCTTTAAGATAAAAGGTCGTTACTCCCGTCGGCTGTTTGACGATTTGTCAAATTACACAGGTCATCAACCGTCCCGCAGTGCGGCCTCATCAGCTATCATAACCCACCATCAGTACATCATGTGGACGAAGAAGAAGACTGACGGAGATTTGTCTCAATTCCTGACTGGAAAGTGAAACGATGACACTTTATGTTTGGCTGATGGAGACGACTAATGAGGGAATAACTCACGACACAATCTGCTCGACTTCAAAGAGAAGCTTCTTACAGATGCAGCAAAATCACAATCCTGAAGCTAATGTCGTTACTCTCTGTCGCACAAATATCCAGCTCGAGTGAAGGTCCTGAAAGCTGTAGTGGACAGCAGAATTTCTTTACATTTTTGAACCCTCTTCAGTGTCTCAGCTGATACTCCTATCATAAAACAATTTAAAGGAGCCAAACACACACACAGGTTTTCGTCCTCAAAAATCAATAATATCTTGTGAATTCTAACGATTTGTTTTTATGTTTAAGAATATCTAATAAAATAAAGTTCAAATTGTTTAAGAGCTCAGGCTTAAAAACAAAAAGCAAATCAGAGACATTTGATTTTATTTAATTTAATTTACACATTTTTCTGGTTTGAAATCAGATGCTCCACACAGTTCATGTTGTAGTGCACCGAATCTTTACTGCTGCACATTTCATGTCATTTTTCGAAACATTTTCTCATCCATGAATACAAAATTAATTTAGGGCCTCAGTAGGTAATTCCTAATCTGATTTGGTCTCAGTGCCAGTTTGATCGGTCAGGTCCCCTTCATGTCACATCTTTGCAGTTTACCGTTTAGCAGGATTAAATTATATCATTTAAACGTTACATTACAGAAGAGTTTCAGTTTGCAGGGTTATCGCTGCCAAAAGAAAACAAACAAACAAACAAACAAACATGGTTTTCTGTGCGTTGCCAAAAAGGACTTCTTCCCATCTCTGCCTTTCACACAGTGAACTTAACTAAGACATCCAAACTTAACACAGACAAAAAGGCAAGCAAACTCAGAAGGACAAGAGAATATTATACACAAAGGCGAGGAGAAGAACAAGAACATAAATCATCTCAAATCCCAAATAACAAAACTCAAAACTCCAGGTCCAAGACCCAGGGACCACGGAAAATCTGTTCTTTGTAGGAAGGGTTTAACATTTATCAAATGCCTAAAATCCCAGGAAAATCCACAGACTTCTCTTAAGTCAGGTAACACAGGCTCTTTGCCTTAACTACATGGAGACTACTTGTGCTTACACACATAGTCAGCCCCCAAAGGCTCATTTTGAGCCTGGAAAAACCCTGATTAGCTCTTCTATTCTCTGTTAGGACTCCTGTTGAGGCATGTTGGAAGAACTCAAAGCTTTTCCGGGAGCTTTTAGGACAACCTGATAATGAGGAATTATCATAGTCCAGTCTGAACCACCTCTGACATTCCTTGGAAAGTTAAACTGAGGGCTCACGCCCACATGACCGCTGTGCTTGTCCTTACTTGTCAGGAGTTTTGTGCGCTCATGACATTTTAGTCTTCACTCTAATTTCAGCAACACAAATACCTGTGGATTTAAAATGGCTTTGAGAACATTAAAACATATTACATGTAATTAAATGACTTCTCTCCTTGGCTGAGTCCTGAAAAAATGCCAGCGTGTGCTGAAGAACAACTAATTGCCAACTGGGATAAGCAGCATGCTCACCTGTCAGCGAGTTATCCTGTAAAACTCTAACAGTGGTCTTTGGAAACAAACAGGGGTCTTGTGGCCTAATTAGCAAATTAAAGTCCCAGAGATGAAGCAGAGGTTTGACAGATGAGACAAAGGCTGTAAATGTCACCGGTTAATGCCCCCACCTACACCCTTTGCTCCCAGCACACACACGCACGCACGCACACACGCACGCTCCAAAGTAACTGTGCACACATCCAAACACACTGAGGCATTAATGTACACGGAGGCATTCAAGTGTACCCAGATCCATAAATAGAAGGATTCCTGAACACAAGAGTGCACACACACTTTTCTTTTTGTTCAGCACCTGTTGTGAGATCAATAACCATTTGTAGATACAATTGGCTCCCAGATCCCTAATCTAATTACTGGCCTCACAGAGACTAATGCAGAGTGTGTGTTTGTGTCCAAGCACACTGCCAGCTTCATCCTGCTCTCTTACATACTGAAGAAAACATTTTTGTTTTCTCGTGTTTTTTTAATGTATAAATACTCATGAAAGGAAACAGTCATGAGAATTAATTTGTTTGTGTCGGGCGACTTGCAGACAAATTGTTAATTTTTTTGTTTGACACGTATGTCATGTTTTGTGTCTGCAGGGCATATTTTATCAGGATGAGTCAACCTGGCAAACACAAAAATAGTGCCACTTTTTTTTAACCCAAAGCTAACTAAATAGTTTTCATTGCCTAAACCTCAGTAAATGATTTTTAATGCCTGAACCTTTCATTGCTTAAAATAACCAAAGTGACTTGTTCAGTTTACAGATCAGTTTGCTGATACTGCGCTCTTTGCTGTGACAGGATGGACCCTTCCTGCCTCCAAATCGGGACTTTTTCCCCATTTAAAAGTGGAAAATGTTCGACTTCCTGCACATGGACACAAACCAGATCAGTGTGAAGAAAAATCAAATTTAGCTCAATGAAAACGAGGCGGAGAAATCCATGCATTGGAATACACACACACGCACACACACACACACACACACACACACACACACACACACACACAAAAAGGAAATTCTTATCCAGAAACACAAATTAATAGACTTAATATTGTGACTATTTCAGGAGCTGCTGTCTTGTGTTAAAATCTGTAATCTGACCATTTTAATGTATTTGGTACCCTGTGTGTTCCTGACACTCTCTCTTTCTCTCAGTGTCTAATGTTTTGTCCTCAGGCCACACAGGCCAGGTCAGTGAAGGTATTCGATGAATTACAGAGAAACGTGCAAAGTCACACCATTGATCCACTGTTCCCACTGAGGATGGGTCCTATCTCCCATCAGCCCCCTCGGGCAATATTGGCTGAAGGAATGTGAAAACAGAAGACGTCTGCTTTGGTACTTCAGGGCACACATTGATCACCCCGACGGAGAGGGACACTTGTCTGGGAAAATAACGGTGACACAGGCGACATAATTGATCTCAACTCGTGGTCTGCCATTAAGTGCTAAAGTTAATGAGGTGAGATTCTTGAGAGCGTGTGGTGGGGCAGTACTAGTGTTTTCAATGGACGAGGTGCTCTTGACAAACTGGTATTAGAAATGAGTCCATCAGAGGGACAAAGACAAAGTTAGAGAGGCAACGCTGAGATGGTTTGGACATGTGCAGAGGAGGGACAGTGGACATACTGGACAAAGGATGCTGAAGGTGGAGCTGCCAGGCAGGAGAAAAAGAGGAAGAGAAAAAGAGGAAGAGCTCAGAGGAGGTTCATGGATGTAGTGAAGGAGGACATGCAGAGGGTTGTGTGACAGAGGAGGATGCTGGGATTGGGGGAAGAAAAAGAAGAGGTTGGAAGGTTGCACTGACAGACGGGCTTAAACTGTATTGACTTTGCGTGCATCGATGTAATAATCCCAATTATGAATTAACAAAACAGGAAGCCACCAGGAGATGGCCTTAAAGTTTAGGAGAATCCTGGGAAAAATGGGAGAGTATACATGTATGTACAAAATGGGACTGATGGCAGGCATGCATTTGCTTTTTATAGCAGTAGCCAGAGTGGCTAGCTGTAAGTTATCATATATCTGGCAGTGGCTGCTGCTTCACATCCAAGTCACTGTGTTCATTTAGTGCAACAAAGCATGTCATTTAACACAGACATGCACACAAGCTGTCTCACATACTGCACTGAGTGGATGATGGCGGCTTATTGTTTTCCATTTTACCATCACTCATGATCAAGATCCCAAGAAACACCTTTGCTTAGGGCAACAACCAGTGTTCTCTTAATGCAATTTTTTTCCTAATCATGAATCATTAGGTCATGCTTTGCTAGTTTGAGCTGAATGTGTTTCTTGCGTTGTCCCTCTGATAGAACAACACAACAAATGAGGCTAAGAAGGAGGGACTGATGGCTTGGAAAACCTTGCACTGTCTCAGAGGCCTCACAGAGCCTAAAGCACAGGGTTCATGGAGAAACTAATATTTGGTGACCCAGTTACAATGAAGACAGACAATAATAAAGTCCGGTCTGAAATTCCTTGCTGCAGGCAAAAAAAATACACTGGTGGTATTTTTAGATAAAGACAGAGGAAGGAAAAACATTAAGGAACCAGGATGCATCCGTTTATTCACGTGACTTTATCGTTTGGATCGTTCACCGTGTCATTAATCCTCAGCGTCATGCAGGCAGCATGTTATGTACTAATCAACGCTTTCTGGGAAGTTTTAATAGACTCTTGGCCTAATGTGTCACACCGAGAGATCCACTTCTGTGACCTGAAGTCTTCCAGTTTCAGTCACCTGTTCTCACTGCAAGCGGCAACGTGTGAAATTACCTAATTCAGTTTTAAAGCCGAATGTCTCTTTTTATGGATCCTCTCATTACACAGCATTTTCCAAAGGGCCATTTAAACAAGCTGCAGGACCACTGTGTGTGTGTGTGTGTGTGCTGTAGGTCAGAGGGTTGTGTTTACTCTGTTACTACACTGCCTGTCTGCACATGTGCATGCAGATTAAACACTTTGTCTTCCTTCCATCTGTGGCAGAGAAGCAGAAGAAGAAGAAATCTCCTGAACTGTTGAGGCGTGGGCTGCGGCAAAGTGGAAGGCGAATAACAAGTCGCTGCATTAATGCAAATAATATTTACATGTAATGCATCAGTACGAAAGCTCAAGGAAAGTATTTTAATAGCTGAAAATATTCGATTTAATGCACCACAGAATGCAATGAATAAACAGATTATTTGCACACATGCTATGAGTGTGTGTTGACTCCTACAAAGGGACTTTCCAGAATTAAGGAGGGGGCTAAATGAACCATTCTCATCCATGGGAAGTAAACAAGGGCTGAACTGGCTTCCTTAGTGCCTTCATGATCCAACCTGCCCCCCTGAGAGTGAGACAAAGCTGCTGCTGTGTTACTGTGAGGTTTACTGAGCCCAGTGCAATTACTCATATACGTGCTTTACTGTTTATTATGGCATTTACTGCACTATGTTTATCTGTGAGCTATAATTATTGCTTACATTAAAGGTGCATTTTTCATGTACTGTATTAAAAATTTCAAATTTCTGACCAGACTGTAACACACCTTAAGAAATGAGAGCATCTCTGACTCTCGGTCGCCTCTGACAGGAACGATTTCTATGTAGAAGATTTGGTACCAGTTTTCCACCATGCAATACGGTGAAGAGTGTTGGACTTTTACACAGAAGAGACCAAACAACCATTCCACAAACACAACACAGAGGAGAGCCAGCTCTGCAGAATAGGATTCAGCTGTACATCTGCACCCAAAGGGGGCAGAAGACAGAAGACGACAGATGGTTTGAGAGAGGAGTGAAGGAGGCCACCTCTGTCCAACTGGAACAGAGGTGGTGGTCTATGACACCGGCCACCTACAGCGCAGTCTGGAGATCCCTATCCAGACGATTCAACCCCCACTCACACCTTGACCCGTGTGACCTTAACAACTCACATGATGGCAGGGTGGGGAAATGTCACCCAAAGGATTCACACCTTGGCTCATGTGATCCTTAATGATTCACATGATTTTTGTGTGGCTCAACATCTCAGAACCACCTCCAAGGGCGGCTGATAGCTTCATCACATCCAAGTCAACATGTTCATTTGTTGGAACAAAGACAGGAGGGCCGTTCTGTGTTCTCCAGCTTTATTAGTTTCAGTCATTTAGCTTCATTTTGTCCATCTGTTCTTCTGATAAAACAAACAGCTGTGAAAGTGACAATCTTTCAGCTGTTGGTAACTGATATAAGAATTTCTTTCTGTTTCAGTTCAAGTTTAACAAACCAAAGAATCAACTGATTATCGACTATTAAATTCATACAGGAATAATTTATTGATATAATATGTATAGTAAACTATTTACATTTGTACAAGTACGTTAAGGTTTGCATTGCCAGACTTGTTGCCAACAATATCTGTATTGAATTACACGACTGCATAAAGAGAACAAGAATAAAAGAAGGAAAAGGGTCAACTGAGGATCATCTTAATGGACTATTCTCCATTTAAGCATTTTATTTATTAGGACATTTTAGAGCAGCATTTTTATTTATAGATAGATCATCAGGTATCACCAGCATTAAGATCGTATCAAGTCACCTCTAGATAACTTATGAAAGGACCCCAAATACTGTGAAAGAGTTCATGGATTATTTTCTCAGTGCTGAAGTAAAGGTTACAAGTAAATCTTGCACTGGTGGAGGAATGTGACATCTGAGGGCTTCTACCCTGGAGGGGACAATAAGATCCGACACGCAGAGGATGGATGTCTGTAAATGGCATCAGAAAATAGGCAGGTGTTGATTTTTGTTGTGTATAGATACAGCATTGTGCTCTTTGTTTACAGGAGCTGCAAGGAGACACAGACATGGGTAAAAAGGCAGCTAAAAGCTTAAATGCATCTCTGAAAACAGGAGTCGATAGCATGCTGTTTAGACCTGGTTTGAGAATCGATTTGTAAAACTGGAGGATGCGAACAGCTGTCAGGAGCCCTCCTCTGCACTCACATCATTGTTTTTGCCTTTCAGAGCCTCTTACAGGGACATTCATTTATTTGTTCAGCCATTCACTGAATAACACACATAATGAGTTTCATTGTTCCTCTTTAAAACATGAATAGGATAAAAATTAAACCTGAACATACACGTGCGCATAGACAAACAGGATTAAGCTGTGCACGCATCGTTCTCTATATAAAATTGTAGCTGTGTTTTTATTGAAGATGGTGGGTGATGACTTTGTGTAGAGCTAAAAATCAATGTGCACATGATGAATACTCAGCTGCTGCTTTGCTGAATCATTAAGTAGCCCCACCGCATTAGCCACACTGACATTCTGTGGATCCACATGTCATTTTAATAACACCACTAATGTCTGTATCATGAGGTCAGCCTTCTTACTTTGGAGAGCACGCGCTGCTTAATGTCATTCAACAGTTTCTGATCAAGAAGTGAACGAACTACCAAACTTACCAACACTCGACTCGAATAAATGATGCTGCTGCAGAAATCTTATGTTTTCAAATAGTAAAAAAATCACTAAGGTGATCTGCTAACTCAGCAACCATATACATTTGTTTCAGCTCCACTACAGATACAAACAAATATTAACCAGAGTGTGCAGCCATGCTCAGGGTTTATGGTCTCAGTCTTAGTGAATAAATCATAATATTCATCTTGGATATTATGGTCCCATTAGTCACAGAAAGGAGGACAAACCAGGACATGTTCACTGGCTATTGATTGGTTAGTAAAAATGGTGACTTTACTAACACTCTTTGACTAACCAATGGGTGATGTCATGGTGGCTACTTCCATCATTATATACAGTTTATGTCCACAGTAAACAACTATTCTTATAAAAGTTAGTCTCTCCAACATCATATTTCCACACATTTCAGTCAGGGTCCCTGAAACCTTTGTGCTCCTTTTTATTCCTTCTTCAAGTTTTTAGCCGGCAAAACTCAATAAGAGTGAAACCAGAATGTCACTGACAGAGTAGCTCACCCAGCTCACGATCTCTCACTATTCACAAGTTACTGCCTGTGAAGGGACAATTGTTTTGTGTTAAAAAAAGATGATTTTAGCCACTAATTTCACAGGTTTTCACTTGTTGCAAGGCTTTTAGAACCTACACAGAGTATCAACCCACCCTTTTCATATTAAACACTCATAGTTAATGGAAAATCAGAAACAGCACCATAATGAATGTCTAGAAGACCCACAACAACACACACTCACAGTATAACAGAGCGCAATATAATGACCGGTCAGCATCTTGAGGGAGAACATGACCTTAGTTCATATTTAATACATTCAGGATTTCAGCCTCAGGTGGCAAAACTCTACCTAATGATGAATCCATCACTCCACACCTGCAGGCAGAGTTGACATTACACTGAAAGGAGAGAGTCAGCAATTGTCCCAGCATCCACCATTTTCCTCTCCTGGAAACAAAGATATCTGAGGCACAGAGCCAGATGCTGCTCGGCGGGCTTCCTGCAGCACCATCAGGTTGTTGACGCTATTAGCTGGTTCTAAAAGCTACTTCAGTTTCAAAATCAAACAAATACTGAGGCACCACCGAGAGTTCAAAACCTTTTGAAATGTGTTGGTTGCAGTAAGGAAGGGACTTTTAATTTGAAGCGAACACTTTGTGTC
Source organism: Australoheros facetus (assembly GCA_030220045.1). Lineage (NCBI taxonomy): Eukaryota > Metazoa > Chordata > Actinopteri > Cichliformes > Cichlidae > Australoheros > Australoheros facetus. The sequence continues at coordinate 25,203 of JASGAU010390446.1, forward strand.
ACATTTTTTCACTGCTGCTCAGAGAGTAAATGGTGAGTGTTTGCACACAAGTCACTGTCTTCAAAATATGGGCAAGTGTAGCAACCTGGAAGGGACCAAAGCACTCTCTTTGTGATCATCTAGTGACATCCAGCAACCATTCACCAGCCAGTCAGGGAAGGCATGACCCTTATTTTCATGACATCCTGACTATCAAGACTGATCATGTTGCTCATATAATCAACAAAAGGTTAAAGTTGCAAAACCGAGTCCTGACTTGTCACTTCAGAACCCTGGAAGGCTGATGGGGTTTTATCACCGGGCATCGGGCAGCATGGACACCCAACACTGTGAACACGATAACTCGAGAACGAGGCGGCGTAGGATTTTCAAATTGATACCGTAACTGTATCCATGCCAGTATGTTTGATACATGTGTGCAGCAGCAGCCCAGACAGTATAAAGGATTAATGTAGCTACTGTTACATCACTCATTGGTTTCTGAAGTCCTGTTTTCAAGCTTTGAGATGAGCGTTTTCACTGCCACCGTCTTGTTTTGAAACTGGAAGTGATGAGCGATGGGTGGAATTTGAAACCATACGCTCAGTGAGCATGCACTGGATAATCCTCCTTTGCGACCTAAATTTATAAAATGAACTTAACTTTGAACAACTGAACCCATATCCACGTGATTCAATTCAATTTCATTTATATAGCGCCAAATCACAACAAACAGTCACCTCAAGGTGCTTTGTATTGTACGGTAAACACCCTACAATAATTACAGAGAACACCCAACAGTCAAAATGACCCCCTTTCCTTCCTATTGGTGACAGTGGGAAGGAAAAACTCCCTTTAACAGGAAGAAACCTCCAGCAGAACCAGGCTGATTAGACACCAGGCTGATGAGGGAGGGTGAGGTGAGGGAAAAACTGCACAATGCTTGGCATATGTTCCCACTTCTGCTCTGATTGGTGCTGTTCACTCACTTGTTCTGTCTCATCTGAATTTGCGCCTGATCAAAAAAACTTAAAGCTGAAAGCTATGCCACTCTTCTTTCATGACCATTCCACCTGATTCACGGGCAGCCACATTCTTGAACTCATTTATGATGAACTGCTCTGTACTGAAGTTCTTAGGTTTCTTTGAAAAATATGTAATTGATGAAAAAAATAACAAACAAAGGCTCATTCTAGAAGTCACTATAACACTGCCTGTGGAAATGATGGGTCACGCATCACTGTTTTTGTATACCATTTCATTTTGCTCAGAAGAATCACAGGTCAGGTTAACTCTTTGTAAGTGAACAGGCTCCAGTGGATTACCATCATTATCACCAAGTGACCCAGTGTAGTTCGACTTAAGCTATTGGCACAGTTTTCTTCTACTTAGCAACAAATGCCCCTGCTGTACGATAAACCTATGTCAAATAAAGACCCAATAAAAGTATGGTCCTCTGAGCTCAGAATTTCAACTTACTTTAACCAAGGCTAAATATAATTTGGCATTGTTCTGTTTAAGTATATTTAGGATCCAACAGCACTGTATGAGGTTTCTAATTAGACTGTAAGATGTTTAATTAGGGTAGGGACTGTGTTGCTTTTTTCTGAAAAAGATCGATTTATTTCTAGTTTTGTCTAATATGACACAAAATGCAGCTTATTTCCATAAAACACGGTGTGACTCACGTCTATAGTCAGTTGAAACAAAGCTGTGTTAGCAGTTTAAAGTAGAAATGCCTCAGAGTGGTGGAATAGCCCACAGAGCTCTGAAACATGACTAAGGCCTCTGGGTCGACCCGGCTTTTATGTAAGAGGTCACGAGATGAAAAGCCTTGAAGCGGCTTGTTTCATCTTTAACAATGCTTGGCATTTTTTAAGCTCACTGTATTACATTTGAGGTAAAATTTCAAACTGAAAGCAACTGCAGTTATTTATATAAATCTATCTCAGGGTCAGCTACACTCAGCACAAGCTGAGTCGTTTGCTTTTTCTCTGCCTGTCATGTCCATTTATTCATCCTTTAGTCCCCCCCCCAACCCCATCTTTCTGCCCATCCCTGTTTGTGTATCTCTATTGTATCTCCTCTCTCTGTCACACACACCAACTTCCCTCCAGGCTGGGCTGGGCAGATCAATGCTACTAACCCACACTGCACGCTTGTGTGTGTGTGTGTGTGTACACATGCACTAATCAATGGTGATTACCTGTAGCCCTCTGCTCTTTGTAATTGTGGAGTGAGGAATGATTGGCACTCTGCCACAGGCCACTGCCATGAGGAATGAGCATTCACACACACACACACACACACACACACACACACACACACACACACACACACACACACACGTGATTCAATCATGTGAAGTGAGTGATGTTGTTACCTGAGCTTTGTGTAAACATACGTGATTTCATCATGTGAGCGAGCAAAATAAAAGAGCTGCGAAGGAGGCCGTCCTTTGGAGAGCTTTTCCTCTTTGTTCCGAGAGAGCTCAGAGGACGGTTCCCCTTGCTGCAAGTAAAGCCAAGTGTTGCGTGCTTTGTTCCATGTTTTATAAAATGATCTGAACCTATCAGGCCTTTTGTAGCAGACTGTTCCTTGTTATTAATGTGGTTGGTGTCTTTCCCCCCTCCCTTACACACTGGATTAATGTTTTTTTTTTCAATGTGGTTGGGGTTTCTTGCTTCTCTCCTGCTCCAAGATGTTACCAAGTGTCATGAGCACCTTGTCATGGTGCCACCTGTACCTTCCTTGGGTAAGTGCTGTTTTATATCTCGACAGGATGTGCGCCACGGTGCCCTTTCCCCCACAAAGCTCTCTCATGCCCCACTTGTATAAATTTACTGGAGTCGATAATGAGTCATATACTCATCACAGCAGGAAGGAGATGCAAAATGGCTCCATTCTCCACAGATCCGCCCAAGTGATCTTCCTTTTGGGGAGGTCTCATTTGGTCCAGGCTTCTTGGGAAGCTAATGGCAATGCCCTTGATCTTCTTTCATCTTCCCCCTGGTTCTGTACCTCCTCCTGGATCGTGACTCTTTTGTGACTGATTTCTGCCTTCCCCCACTGTTGGAAATGGAAAGTTCCAAGGCCCTATCTTCCTAACCATGATGCTCCAATAATGTCACGTAGCTTCAGGATGCTTTTAGCTTGTGCAACAGATGAGTCAGCTGCCCATTTGCATCCTTATCTTGTGATGATGCCAGCATGTCTAACTTGTTCATCCTTGGAGTCTCTGTATGTCATTACGACTCTGCGCTTTGCAACTTTAAATTCCTTGACCACAGATGACAGAGGAAGTTGAAGCTGCCCTGATCTTATATAGAGGCCTACTGCAGTGAAGCTTGGAGGGATTCCCAACCATTTCCGGAGGTACTTATTGATCTTCCTCTCCACTCGTTCTACATTTGTCATAGGAAGTTCATACACAGTCAACAGCCACATGATTCTTGGCAACAGTTGGTAAAACCATGCTTTAAATTTCACTGGGAGTCCTGATTTCTCGATCGTCCTCAACCATTCCTCCATCTGCTTTTCTGTCCTGGCACTGTTGTTCCTGTCAGTAAGTGACTCATCAAACCACTTTCCGAAGCACTTAATAGGGTTCTTCTCTATCGATGGAATTACCTCCCCTTGCATGTGCAGCTTGAACCTGTTGGTCAGTTTCCTGTTCCTGATCAGCACACTCCTGGATTTCTTTGGCTTAAACTTCATTCTGGCCCACGTTGCCAGAGCAGCTAACACCCACCTCGCCTCCACATGGGTTGTGGTCGTCACAGTAAGGTTGTCCATGTAACCTCTTATTGGGGGTTGTTGAATGCCTGACTCCATTTTTGGACCCCGGACTTTGTTCCCTGCAGCTGTTATTAGGAGGTTCATTCCCATGATGAAGATGATGGGGGAAAATGTGCAACCAGTTGTGATCCCCTTTTTCAGGTTTTCCCACTGAGTTGTGAAATGGGCTGTCATGAACCATATCTGAATCCCATTGAAGTAGCTGGTGATCATTCCCTCGATATGCTGAGGGATGTAGTAGTGGTCTAATGCTGCATAGATGAGGGCATGAAGGCTCTCATCATAACATTTGATGGTCTTTGCGACTGCACTTGAGGATACTTTTCTTGAAATTTTTCGGATTGACTGACCTTCATTTCTTAAAATATTGATGGACTGTTGTTTTTCTTTACTTAGTTGAGTCGTTCTTGCCATAATATGGATTAGAACATTATTCAAATAGGGCTATTCACTGTATATCA
>JASGAU010390448.1:0-43042 GCA_030220045.1 Australoheros facetus
AGAATCAATCAAATTTAAAAAGTCCGCAACCATTGGTTTGTCAGGACAGCACACATGTATGTTAAAATCTCCAACAATAAGGACTTGATCATATTTGGGCGTAATAGCTGCCAGCAGTTCAGAAAAGTAATTTAAAAAGTCCTTATTGTACAGTATCTGGGTGGCCTGTAAATAACAGCACACAACACAGCCCAGCTCAAAGAGACTCAGTTCAAAGCTGGAGGAAGAAAGCGATGGAGACAACGACTTACATTTATACACGTTTTGGAAAAAAGTCGCTATCCCTCCTCCACGGCCTGATGTCCGAGGACAGTTTAAATAACCCCAATCAGACGGTAATAGTTCTGAGAAAACGTTGAAGTCACCAACACTCACCCAGGTCTCCGTCACACAAAGGAAATCCAATCCATTTGAAGTGAAGAAATCCTTAAGGATAAAAGTTTTATTTGAAAGGGATCTAGCATTTACCAAGCCAATCCTAACAGGAACCGGCGGGGCTGGGTCGCTAGTGCTGCAAACATCCCGACGGAGAGCCTGGAGATTCCTCAAATCCACTCCCTGCTGCTTGGAGCGACACGAGGAAAAATGGCGAGGCCGCGATCGCTGCAACAGTTCTTCTGAGCCGGCTACAGGCACCAACCAGGTGTAGACAGGTTCTCGAGAGCACCAGAACAAACTTCTAGCAGTTGCCTCAGCATACTGTGATAAGCAGGCCTTCAACTTCACCAGCCTCCCATAAGAACGGTGGCGCTTTCTCCGGGAAGGGGCCAGAGCACAGAGAAGGTATTCAGGAACCTCCAACAGAACCGGAGGCAAAGTTTCTTGGTTACCATAAGTAAATTTTGTCTCAGCCAGGGGTCGAAGATCTAGAAGAGTTTGGCGATCGTAGACCAGTAGAGCGCTGATATAAACATTTTGAAAAACAAGCGTCGATAATAACACCAACGCAAGCAGACAAGTTAGTGACAGACGGCAAGCCATACACACCGGCGCCATCTTGAACACAGAGCATATTGTGCTGTATATGTTTTTTCATGTTCTACAATTGAGCATTTTATGGGTCTGTGGGGATTAACTCCCCTTTTGGAGACAGCCTCAAGTGGGACATAAAAGAACTGCAGTTTTTAACTTGTGCACTGGCTTAATCTTTCAGCTCCAGAGGTTGTTCCTCTATTAAACATCATTTCAATTTTCAGACATAAACCATAAAACTGAGCCTAATGGGTACAACAATACTAAATGGCAACTTCCATGGCTGAAAAATACATCCAGTGTGGAAGTGTCTAAAATTGCAGTTCCTCCATTGGCCATGTGGGGCTGGCTTTAGAAATGAGTCAATTATTGACTCCATGTTAAAATACCCAACTTTACAAAACAAAGCAAAAGTGTTCTATCTATAAGTTACTCGCAAACAATCTGTGGATTTACTTTGCTTACCAAACTTTCTTTCTGGACACAAAGAACATGTTAAATCTAATGCTTATAATTGGGAATCCAGAAACACATGAACGATATGACTGTGACTGTCTCCATCATTTAGCTACAGTCAGTGCATTTGAAACAGATTTTCTGTGTTTTTATTCCAGGTCTGCCAATGGCTTCCTCCTCTATCCAACATATCACCACTCTCTTATTTTAAAAGGGTAACAATATGGGAGAAGCAAAATTTGACTTAGTATTGATAAATTTAGTGCTGTTCATTTAAACTTTTTACCAAGACAAGGGCAATGATATTGGGCAATCTACAGAAAAACCTGTCTATGATTATTGCTGTCTCAACTGAACCACTACGGGCTGGTCATAGAGCTCAACTGAACTTTACTTTGTGGTCTGCCTCAACTAACTCAAGTTTTATTAGAGTTACATGACATTGTGGTTATGGTAAATGGACTAGTTCTTATATAGTGCTTTTCTACTCTGTTTTGAGCACTCAAAGCGCTTATACAACACGTTTACATTTACCCCATTCACACCCATTCATGCAAGCACTTCCATGATTAACTAAGCTAAGTGCTTTTATTATCTAACATTCACACACATTCACACTCCAACGGTTGCGTCGGAGAGCAACTTGGGGTTAAGTATCTTGCCCAAGTAGGTGCCCCGCTCTACCTCCTGAGCTACAGCCACCCGCACATAAATTGTAGTCAAGTTTAGACAAAATTGCACAAATCATGGACCATCACAGAACCAGTTAAACAAGAAAAAGAAATGAATTATAACAAAAGTTAACTAAATATCAGTGGTACCAATCATACAGAAATATTACAATATAGAAAATAAAGACTCGTTGTTTTTGTGTGTGTGTTTCTGTGTATTTACAATCGTATCAAGAATTGCATTTAAATAAAGCATGTATTGGTGTGTGGGGTTACCAGCTTCATAGTTTTGTGGCTGCAAGTGACGCTATCTCACCCACCTGCTGCTCTCAAGTTGGCTATGCTACCAATGCGCCCACCAACCAGACACCTACATCATCCACATAAAGATTCCTGCAGTGGAGCCAATCATCTGCCACGTATAATGTTCCTTTAAACATAATTCAGACACTGAATGCGTTACATTATTGCTAAGTTTAATACAATTATAAATATCTTTTGGTGGACAGGGGGCTAAGATAAACCTTGGAAGTCTTCACTATGTTTATTTACTTCTCTCTATGCATCGGTCTCTGTGTGCCCGCGTGTTTGTTTTTTTTACATCACATCCATCTCTATGAGGCAAACATTTTCAAAACTCACTCTTCATATTTTCAAAATTCATCTGCTTTGACGGCGTGAGAAGCAAAGAGTAAATTCAAAGCAAAACATTTTCATTTTCACTGTGGCCACGCATGTGCGTCCTCCTTTACGGTTAACCAACACTGATATCAGACTTGTTGTTTGCACAGCTTGAGTGATGTGGCACCAAAGTGACCTACAAAACAGCCGTGGTGGGGCCATAAATCACATTGGGTCTGGAATTAATCACTGTGTAGAGGACATCTTCTGCCACCGCTGTCCTCTCACAATCACTCTCTGCAAAACGCTTGCACGCTCCCTCTCTCCTTCTATCCATCCCTCCATTCCTCCATCGCTCCATCAGCCACCATCGCTATTGGTCTCTTGAGGAAGAAAGAAGAGGGCTGTCCTTTCCACCACTCGTTTAAAATGCAGGTTAAAGTTTACAGAGTCGCCTGTGTGCTATCCACACAAATAGAGAGAAGCCAATGAAGATGTTCTTATTTTCCCCTCATGCTTCACCTTATAACCATTATGATAACTGTCTTTATTTCAAGACTACAGGGACCAGGGTGAGTGCAAGAAAAGTTGAGGTGGAGGAGAGGCAAGTGCTTGATTTATGAGATGACAGACGCAGTGGGGATCTAATCAACATTACATTGGATGCCAACACCGAGTCGGTGTGAGGCTTAAGGCGCTTCAATTCAAGGGCAACTGCCATCACTTCAAAGACAAACACCCACACACACGTTGGCCATTGTCTTCACTGTGAAGCTCAGTATGCCATTCTCCAAATGCACCATCAATGCCGCAACACAGCACTGGAAATATTACAGAGCTTACATTATTTTGGTAGTCTTAAATCAAAATCCTATTAAATGAATTAAATTTCCTCCCCACAGCCTCTTTTGGGGGCTGTGGGGAGGAAGAAGTCACTTTTAACAGGAAAAGACCTCCAGCAGAATCAGGCTCAGGAAGGGGCAGCTATCTGATGTGACTGGTTAGGCAGTGGGGGGAAAGCAAAGACCATGACGAACAAACAGGACAAGGTACAAATAATGCCCTAACTTGACAACTTATCACAAAGAAAAGATAGCCTTCACATGGCTTTAAGATTTTACTGTTTTTTCTTATATATCTTTTTTTTTTGCATGTGTTTGTAAAATTTTGTTTTGTCCTTGTCATCCAAAATAAAAACAATATCTACTTTAGGTTGTAAGTGTTGTAGAAGAGTGGATCACATGTATAAACAAACTATATATAAAAGATGCATCGGTCACCCACTGGTTTCTGGACCTCCATGTTGAAGCTGCCATTTATGAAGCTAGAAGTGATTCAGGCGAGAATGTGGACCACTACATTATTGGCTAATGCTTGCTGCTGCATCCTTAAGCTGTACAGGTACAATGGACAGACACACCTACCTGCTGATAAGTGCTAAGAAGAATGCTAATAAAATGCTAGAATTTCATTAAAACTGAAAAGAAAAACATCTTGGACAGTCTGCCATATTTGACTGATAACTCCAATAAAAATAGTCTTAAAAAGGCACCAACATCATAGAAACCATTGAGAAGTCCAGTTCAGTGAATTAGCAGAGGAGAGCCCTATCGGACAGTCATCAGCTGCAGCTCCCTGTGTCAGCACAGCTGTCAATTAAAGCCTTAACTAAAGTTGAACAGGTTAATTAAACCCCCTGAAGTGTTTTAACAAGGGTGAAAAACTGTTTTAATGTTGTAAAGTTAAACATTTAAATATGGGAGTCTGAAGGTTGAGCCTCTAGTGGCCATTAGAGGAACTGCAGCTCCTTTTTTCTCCCTTTGCTGCAAGGTTTAGCCCCAGAGGTTGCTGCCTGAATAAAAAAGGACTCTCTGTTTTTTAATTTTTTTTTTTATTCTGCACAATTGCAACACCTCACCAAATTGAAAGTGCAAAGACATTTGATCCACAGGTTATTTAACAGCTGAACTGCTTAATTATCAGTGTGCTGTTACACACTCTAGGCATCACCAGAGAGTCCCGCAGCCTTTAGAGTACAGCAGCCCTCCTCCCGTCACACACACACACACACACACAGATTATGCTTCCTCACTTCACTAATGTCAGCAACATTGAACTTCCTTGCACTCAGACTGCTTCACAGCTAGCAGTATAAAGAAAAGAATGCATAAAGCTCATGTCTGCTATTCTGACACGCTGTCATCACTGTAACAAGGTCGCTTCAGAATACTGAGAATCATTTTATGAGGCTTTTCCAATTCATCTTAGCATCAGGGTGGTGACTTCTTGAATGGACTGCGGTTAACATGCCAAAATAAGCTGACTCCTGTTCCCCATTGTTGCCCTCCCTTATCACAAAATGCTTTTGGAATGTGGCTAGATTTTATGTGACAGGTTTCCCAGCTTTTGTCATTTTTGGGTGTAGGGAGTTTAGTGTCCTTTTCCAAACTCCAGAGTCATTTATTCCCCCATTTGTCCCCGTTGATTATAATCAGTAACTACAGGCTAGTGGACAGGTACAGTGCATGGAAAAGCTGTTTGTATGTGTCAGGCCAAATTTGCAACTGCTGTTGTAGAGCTGAGAGACAGCTCTCACCTCTCACCCTGGAGGGTTGAGGCAGGTTTGACAGTTGATAATTAAAGCTGGCAGCTGTCCAGCATATTTTTCACAGGTCATTCAAAGGCTGTTAAAAAATGTCCTGAATCTACTGGTTTTTTTTAGAATATTATTTTGAATACACGAAACACTGTGGATTTCACAGAGGCGGCTAAAACACGGGCCGACGCAATGTCATGACCTTGTTTTCGTGTTTTCTAACCTGGCGCACAATGTTCACAGTGCTCACACACACACTTACAATAAAGAGCCGAAAGAAGTGTAGCAATAAATTAAAGGGACAGACCACACAAAATGATTTTCTTACAAGTTCAGTAAAAGAAAAGAAAATAACTGAGATGATTCACCCCCAAATTAAATTGACTCTTTTGCTATTTATCCATCTAGATTAGCACAACATATGCAGGAACACCTCTGAACAATATCAGTCTTGGCTGTTATCACATCTCTCCCATTACTGTGATTTAGATTGGGGAAAATGCACATATTTGTAGACCGGAAGGTGCAAATAATCCAGTCTGATCACTGATAAATAAAGATGTAACCTAGGCCTTTATTTGTGTGTGTGTGTGTGTGTGTAACCTAACCAAACAATGACTAAAAAAAATGCATCAAAAAAGTTAAATGAATAATAATAATCCCACATTAGACATAAACCCAAATGACTGCAAACCTCATCGTCTGAAAATTCTGTCCCTTTTTCAGCAAATATGAGCTCACCACTGCTGCTCTATGACACGGCCACTATTTAATGGGGTGTTAATGACCTACTAAGCTAACTGGGAGTTGAAGGAAGCCCCTTTAGCTTTATCATGTGAGTGATAACAACTGATAACAGCCATTTAATGGCCTGATAACATTCAAAGCAGGAAGCAGGAACCTTCCTTGGGGAAAAGGAACTCAGTCCCAGTATTTGCATTTTAACTAGAGGAGTAAAGTCACCAAGGTGCCTTTGGAAGGTTCATGATATTTTGGGGTGGGGCTGGCAGTACTGAAGCTCACCAGCTGGTCAGATGAGTGAACTGTTAATGCAGTGTTATTTTACCCCAGCTTTTCTTTTTTTTTCTTTTTAAAGCTCAAGGACATCTTTTTTCCTTTTCAAATGAAAGTTCATTAAACCTCTGGTGGAGAGGTGTATTATCATTTTTTTTTTTATATTGTGAAATTAGTTGTAATGTCTGGTGCCTGGAGAGATGGCGAGTAAATCTGTGCACTGGAAAGCAGAATTTAATGAATCTGTATTTACTTGTTGCCTAACAATATCATTAACCCTGATTGTCATTATTTGAATCAATTTACATCCCGCATGTTTCACAGTTCACCTGTTAAATTCAGCCGTTGGATCTAAAATAGCGAGGCCTCTAAGATCCTCTTGTTTTTTAAATGCATTTTAGTTGAAGCGATGCCACTGTGACGAGAGAGAAACCCTGAAAATAAAAGAGTCAGCATTGGAGGCGTTTTGATCAGAGCAGACAGATGTGCAGCTTTTGGCCTTAGTCATCCAGGTGCTAATCAGTCACATGACCTACTCTAACTAGCACAGGTGAGACTCATTAAGAGCACCACACCTAATCGCGGTGTCTTTTGTTTTGATGAACAATTTTTCATTAATATTTCAAACAACAGAGACACATACCATGACCAAACACAATATTATAAACCATACATACACTCTCATGCACTCCCCATCACCCGCACTCGGTGCAGGTCATCACTCAAGCCATTCGTGTCTGTTATTACAAAACATCTGGCCGAGGTCTTGCCACAAAATTGGGACCCGTTTCGATCAGCCTAGTGCTTATTGACAAGAAAAGCTACCAAGATAAAAAAAAAAAAAAACACTGCTCTTGCAGTTTTTACTGCAATTCTGCTGTTCAGAGAGCACCACCCCAGCCTCCACAGTCGGCTCCTGGAAGACAACACCAATTATGTCATCTTTGTCCAACATCACTAATTTCCTGCGATAATATATGATAAAATATAGCCGAAAAATCTTCATGGTTTTCCCTCAACTGAGAGTCCAGTGCCTGCAAATGACTGAATGACACCATCACCCCAGTGTGCACTGATGTATGAACACAGAAATGCAGGTAGGTCCCGGAATAGAAATAGGAAAAAAATTAATAAATCTACGCACATCCTCAGCGACATGTTGGGCAGGTGCAGAGCCAAAAGCGTAAAACCATACAAAAGCATTAACAATTTGCACACTGCAGGACTCCCATCTTCTTAATTATTGCATCTAATTGTGTATGATGTTACAGCACACCTGCTTGTCATCAGACAATGAAACACAAAATAGAAAATATGCTATTATCTCAAGCTCGTAATATCAAAATCTCATATAGAATGTGCTGTTTTGCCCATCTTTAAGCCGCTTTGCAACCCACCTCCACCCCGGCTCCTGCTTTACACAGACAGAAGTCAGACACTGTGTGAGCAAGCAAAGCAATGTTGTTGTCACTGATTCCTGCTCTGGTTTGTACCCTAGAAGGGTCTTGCTTGCTGCTGCTCTCCTTGCCTGAGGCTTCCCATGTATCCTCATTGATGAGTTGCTCTTTTTGCCTTCGGGCTTTCAAGTATGTACGTTGAAGGCTGGGGAGGCCACAAAAGAGAGTCATGCTGCCAAATATGAATAACTGCACATGGGAATTAGATTTTCTCTGACTTAGGTGGTCCTCACTGAAATGCACTATATTATTTTTAGCTTTATATTATTCTAACCAAATCCTTGTTTTTTTTTTTACCTTATCCATTTTCTTTTCCAATTTTCCAGTACTACTTTTTACTGAAGGAATAGCCCCTATCCCTACTGCCTGCGGTACAGTCTGTTAGCAGGACCTCACTGGACAAGGGCTTGGCCTCCTCACAAATCCAAAGTTAACCCCTGAGACTCACAAGGTGAAAACAATATGCTCTCATGGCTGGTAATCAATGGAAAAACAGATTAAATCCCAATCCTGACTTGTGGAAAAGGTTGACACATTTGTGTGTTTTTTTTCCTGCCTAAAGGTCTAAAGACTAAAGTGGATTCTTTACCTCAGTCATTATTTTGTTGTTTTGTTTTTACACTAATAATCCAAATACCCACCCAAACATCCCAAGGATTAAATGCATTATTATCAGTGACATCATACTGATTCGCCCCATTTTTACAACAATTAATTGGAAATGGTTAATCAAGATTTATGAAGGGGAATCCCCAACAGGACACAGAACCTCTCTTCTGACTGGTGGCCAGCAAGTGACAAATAGCTTTTGGAAAATCAATACTTTCCAATTAAGTGACACTTGTTCCCATAGGATTGTGAAATCCTATATGTTCCATCAAGTTTTCTTTAAATTTGAAGTTAAAAAACAACAAAAACAAAAACAACCCTTTTTTTCCCCCCTCACCATCTCCCATTTCACTCAGGCTAAAGATGCATGGAAATCCAAATAAAAAAAAAGGCACAGGGCATTTAAATAGCTGTAGACAGCATGCTAAACGCATTTGTTTCCAAGGTCATTATCTTCCATTGTAATGGGAAGCAGCAGAAGTAACTCTACAAAAGCCAATATGCAAGACTCAGAGGAGCGCGGTGAATTTGAGAGAAATGAAAACAACCTCTAAAAGACTGCTCGACCACATGCCAAAAATGCCATCAGCTACAATATGAGCTCTGCAAAACAGCAATGCTGTGAGGACACAATCTGTTTCAAGGGCCTGGTTCAATTGAAGTTGACAGTGCTGGTATTTCATTCGGCCAGTTGTATACACACACAACCATAAGCCCCCAACCACCCCCACCACCCACCACCGCCACCCTCTCTATCCAGGAAATTGCTAGCAGCTAGCTCCACTCCCTGAAGCCCAGCAGGCCAACGTAGAGTCAATTATATTACTGGGTTAGCAGCCATAATGGCCTCAGAAGGGCAATAGAAATTAGGCACCGCACTTACAACAAGGTGGGCCAGGATGATCGGCATATGATTGCAGCATTAGCTTATCCGCCACCTTCCTCCGCCTTTACTGCCAACTCATAAAATACTCGGAAAAATGCAATCCAATGTGCCAGGCTCCATTCTTGTTATGTAAAAGTATGAATGAGCTGTGCACAAGCCTGTTAATGTCACACTTCGATGTACATGACTGTAGCTCACCTGTATGGTATGTGCTACAAAAGGACTGTAAGCCTTATGTAGATGGCACATTACTTATCAAAGATTATTATTTTTTCCAGTCACAGAATTAACTGATTCATTTTATCAGTTAATCTGCTATAACAGTCAAAAGGTGCTACTGTACTTTTTCATACAGCTATGTGTTGCAAGCACATGCTGAGAAATTGCCCTTTTATTATCAGAAGAAGTGAACTGAAACAGATTCTGAGTTGAGACTGAGGGGGACGCGTCCCGCAGAGTGTACAGTAATGCTGGATATCTGAACGTCTTTAAAACATGGACTTTGTAAAAACAGTGATTGTCTGCCTTCAAGGCTTTAGTCATTCAGAAACAGTCAGATGTCTGTGAGTATGCTGATATATTTTTTGCTGTTATATATATATATATATAAAAATCTGATCCTGATGAACAAATAAATAAATAAACCTGCCCATCCTGCATGCCTGAGGACGTTTGACAATTGTAAAAGCCACATCCATCTTCAAGACAAAGTATTGAACCTCAATGCTAGGGGAAATCAGCAAGCACATTCATTTCTGTCAAGCAAAACCGTTGTGGACAGGAGAGTTACACTGTTTCTATTTGCCAATGATCAATTTTTGATGCGAGCAAAAAGATCATTTTGGGGGGAATGAAAGCAAAACGAATCTTTTCTCAGCTCAGTGTGAGTCGGGACTGTTTATGCATTTACGGTATTAAACAGCAGTATATGACCAACTTTCCTCCGTGCTGAATTCTGTATGTTGAAAAATTAAGTTATGTTGCCAGATAACTGGCCCTATACGCTTTCATTTTAAATAATATATTGAAGCATTTCTGCTTTGTCTGAAGGGCATGCAGCAGACAGTGATGGGGAAGCGAAAGAAATCAAATTTGGAATCAGAATTAAAAAATGAATACAGGGCATGTGCACAAGCCTGCCGAGTCCTCAGATGTCCCTTTAACTTCAAATGAGTTCCAATGTGAGCAGATTAATTCCATTTACAACTTGCTCATTTTAGGTGATTATAAAGTTTTATTAATAAAGGTTGAGTTTCTTTGTGTTAAGGTCAGTCAGGTAGTTTTATGAAGCGTGGAAAGCTCAGACTATTCCCTTATCTCCTCTCTCAAGGATTTTATGAGATCTTGATGAACTTGTGCGTTTACTTGATTAGCACTATGGTTTTTAACATCATACACATTCTAATTGTCCTTTGTCAATGTTAGTCATTTTGCATGTCACCTTCCATGGCTGATGCCATAGTGCACAACAGCCCAGCATCAACTAATGCACTCGTTACTATGAAAAGACTAAAGGCTGTTTTTGAGCTGCAGCAGATCAGGCACGGTGACCTCATGCTGGTGAAGAGGTAATTTCATTGAGCGCAAGTGGATTCCTTCCCACCTTTCCTGGTAATTTCACAGCATGTCGTGACATCACTCATGTCAAAATCAGTGTGAAGCACACTAGAATGGAGTGACGCCACTAAATCTAGGTTGCAGTGCAATTTTTGTTCCAAAAGTAAGCTCGAGTGTTTGCCTTTTCAAACAACTTCTTTGCACTGGTGCAGATGTTCAGTACATTATTTTCATTTTTTCCTATTTTTTTCCAATGTTTGAATGTGGATATCAGGTCCTTAGTCCTTTTGTATTTTTCATGTTTAATTAATTTTAAGATGCCTCCGATCAATAGGAGTACAGTGTTTAAACAATTCTGGTGCTTTGACCTCCTATATTTAAAAATAGTTTAAAATGTTGCAAAATTATCCAAATCTAGGAACTGAATGTAACGAAACAACACCTCTATGTATTATGTTGAAGAGAGATCAATTGAAGTTAAATGAGGGCCAGGCTGCACATTCATGTATTACCATTTTGTACCACAAGATGGTGCAATAATGTAATCTTCATTTACAAGGTAAGCGAGTGAGAACACATTCTTATTTACAATGGTGGCCTAGCAAAAGGCAAGCCCTGTTCAGAAATATCAAAAGTTAAAAGAACAGCAACACACAACTAAACACACCCAGTGGTAAAAAAAAAAGTCACATTTTGCAAGGGGAAATTCCAAAATGTATCTTTAACCAAATTTTCGAACCCTGAACCTGAACCTGTTCTCAGCCTCTCAGGTGTTTGGTGGTGGCACACCAATAGCCCAACTTGTCTCGTATCGATCTATAGGTCACTGTGTCCCATCTACACAACATTTAAAAACATTCATCTTCCAAATCTAAAGAAGCCATGGCATAAAACAGGCACATCCCAAAAATCATGTTCAAGAAAGAACATTACAATTTAAATGCTTTTTAACGAATGTGTTAAAAACAAGATAAAACAGATCAGTATGAATCAAGTAAAAAAAAAAATTAGAAAGGCTCTCCCTCAAAAGTATGTCATAAGGAAATTTAAGAGGTCACAGACTCTGTTCACCTGATTTCCTCAAGCAGTCCATTCAATAGTTTAGGGCTTTCAGAGAAAATGCCCGATCACCTTTACTTTTTGGCTGAACCCCAGGAACAGATAAAAGACCTCTGCCTCAGGAACTGAGGCTTCATCCAGGCTAAGAGGCCATGGAAACCCTCAAAAGTCAACAGCATGTCTCAAAATTGATTCTAATACACAATGGGAACAAGTGCAATAAAGCACTGCAATAAATAAAAAAAAAAAAAACTATCCCAATCAAAATTAACTAACCAGAATATAACAGTTTATCTCAGCCAAACAAAGGAGAAAAACAAGTGAAAAGAAATGCTGCCTGACCCCTACGAACTACCTTTGATAAATAAGTAAATTGCATGGAAAAAATAAAATAAAATAAAGGTAGGAACAGGTGTGGCTGGTTAGAATTAAAAAACATATAAAGCAATTCGCTCATGACTTTGTAGCTGACAGTTGGACACTAGTGAACATCTGTTTTTATAAACAATGTATTTATCACACTGAGGACTGAAGTGGCTACCAATCAGAGTAAATGATATAGCTGACATAAAAGTTGAAATAAGCATTACTCCGGACCCCCACCACTTTAATTTGCCAGTGATTCTGATTTTGACCTGTAGTTGCTACAGGTTGTTGAAATTCACTGGCATTCCATTGTCCCTTCCCTTGTGGATGCCCCTTTTGATGACTGAATCATCTACTGTGGCAGCAGCCAGCTCAGCTGCTTATGTAGTAAACAACCAGCAGCCAATCATTTGCAAGCTAGAAGCTGCCCTATTAATCATGAAAACCTGAGACAAATATCTGCGCTGCTCTTTAAAACAGGCAACCATAGTGCCCTGGCTGGTGCCCCATGCGCCGAAACCAAAGGATACAAGGAAACATGTACAAATAGTATTCACACAGTTATATTTACCATAAACATAGTTTTAGAGTGTTTTCATAGGTTTACCCTTTGACTTGTATTTGAATTTACAAGTAAATAAGTCAAAATGTTGGAATTTTTATTATTTCACTGTGTAAAATGGATGAATCAGTTACTGGTATTTAATTACAAGCGATTTATTTGTTTGAACTCAAATCCCACATTTAGATTTTTCAAAGAAACATTTCCCTTAGTAAATAAAAAGTTTTAGACGCCTCGAATGGAATTTGCTTCTTCTTGTGTCAGTTCTCACTCCTTTAAAGTGTCAAGCCTAAGAGACTCTGTTGGCACTGAAGAAAAAAAAATCTTGCCTGCTAATTGTCTATAATTGACTCTTAAAAGCTGCATTTCTGCCAATGATAAATCTTCAGTGTTCCAAATTATTTCCAATAGAAATCATTCTGGTTGTAGAAAAACACCCGTATCCTGAAAACAACTGAAATATGAATGATTTGAAGAGGTACTGCAACAACTTAGCATTTCACTTCCACCATGGTAAAGGAGTTAGACGTGTAATTTATAAAATAAAATCAATGCATCATTCTTTAATCCCAGATCTGATATTGATGCAAATCTATATCAGTCAGACCCTCTCCGCCTGGACACGCAGCACTGTACAATCATCAGAGGCCATGTATTAAGATGAGGCACATCAGCACCTATATAAAAGGAGAATTTTGGCAGTTTGCTGGAACATTCAGGGCAGACATCCCAGCAAATTCACCCGAAGGTCAGACTGTGGAATGTTCAGAGAAATTACAAAACAAACTCCAAGAGCTACATTGCAGACTTTGCAGGCCTCAGTTAGCATGTTAAATGTTAAAGTTCATGACAGTACAATTAGAACAGGGTATGACTTATATGGAAGGGTCACCAGGAGATAGCCTCTTCTCTCTAAAAACAAATATGGCTACATGACTTGCAAAGTTTGCAAAGTTGCGTCTGACCAAACCCCAAGACTTATTTGAAAGTATTTAGAAAACTTTTTTTCCTTAAAGCAGGGCAGCACAGTGGTGCAGGGGTTATCACCATCGCCTCTTAGCTAGAGGGCTCTTGACTCAGATTGACCTTACTTGAAAGTAGGCATGCTTAAATGTTTCATTTTTTTCTTTGTGGGATATTAATAGTTTAAATTGCCTCACTTCAGCTCTAAATTCCTGGGTTGTGAACTTGAAGGATGAAATAAAACATCAATCTGCGTCTGGGAAGTTTCATTAGGCGACATGTGCCATCTGAAATGGAACACCACCTCTGACGAAATGATCGTTTCATGAGTCAATATTCAATATGACTCAAATTTAGCCTTGCTGACAAGCAAGAGTACATTGCTTGGGACCTAATTAATTGTACTTTGTAAATAATAAGTATTTCACATTTTTTTTATTTGTGTAAGCCACCGCAGTGCACACCAAAGCCCTTCTTTTCATAAGCCAGTACACACAGGCAGACACAGAAGGTGGAAAAAGCTCACTGAGCAGAATTTTTTTTTTGGGGGGGGGAGACTTTGTGACTAGAGGGTCTGGCTCTGCTGGGAACAATGGTGTCACAAATATGACATGGTTTGGATTAGGTGGAAACTACTATAAATAGATGTTGTATGGCTTGGCATTAATCAGAGCTGAGCAGATTAACCACTTTCATCCCAAAAGGCTGCGCACTTCATTCTGTGAAGCACAACCTTGCAACCCGCATGCAAATACCTTCAAAATGAGTCTGAGAATAAGATTGGAAGCAAAGTACTGGCTTTTTAATACTTGTAAGGTCAGTGAGGGTTTTGCATTTTGTTCATGTACTTAAAAGCAGCATGGAATATCCTTCTTGCTCCAAAGAATGGGCGCAAGAAGGATATTCCCAAAGAGAAGATACTGGTAATGTCGAACACATCCTGCCTGGTTTTTGTCCCAAAGAAGTCATTATCATCAGGGCTCAGTAACTATCCACTAGTTGCCCTCACATCACTTGAAGTTGTTGGAGACATTAGTCTTGGTCACCTGAGATTGCAGGTGAAAAGGTTGCTCAGCCTTCAGTAGTTTGTGTACCAAAGCTGGTAGTTGAGGATACAATCCTGTACCTACTATGGTCCTGGACTTGTCAGGGTTTTTTTTTTTTTTAATTTGCTCATATATTGGTTTTAGAGGCAGTAGGCAGGTCCTGTGTTGGCCCCACCTGTTGGTGGCATTTCTAAAGGTGCTTCATCCAGAACTACAGCCAAGCCCCCCTAACCAGGTACATGTCTACTAACAAATCTTTTGCTAGGCAGAAACAGCATTCCAAGAGCTTAAGTAAAGGTTAGTCTCTGCAATCAAGAAGGTAAGCTACTCCCTTGTGCATTATTTTCTGAGCATCTTTCTCCCACTGAGCAGAATTATGACATCAGGGGGGAGAAGTTGCTAGCTTTGGAAAATAGGTGACATTGGTTAGAGGGGGCTGAGTAACTGTTCATAGTCTGGACTGATCAAATAAAAATAACTAGAATTATAAGACTTCACATTATTTCAGCTTTTTTTAAAAAAGATAATACAAGTGAAACCCACTTTATTTAAAAAATGAAATGCAAGATTTGAAAAAAAAAAAAACTTAGTTCATAAGAAAAATACTGTCACTGTGAATTCTACAGTGCTGTAGTGCTTCTTTTCAATTCAATTTAGTTCAATTTTATTTATATTGCCAAATCACAACAGTCACCTCAAGGTGCTCCATATTGTAGGTAAAGATCCTACAATAATACAGAGAAAACCCAACAATCAACATGACCCCCTATGAGCAGCACTTGGTGACAGTGGAAAGGAAAAACTCCCTTTTAACAGGAAGAAACCTCCAGCAGAACCAGGATCAGGGAGGGGCGTCATCTGCTGTGACTGGCTGGGGCTGAGGGGAGAGAAAAGACATGCTGTGGAGGAGAGATTAATAATAACAGGTCATGAGAACTGGTTCTCAAACATTTTACCTGATAAAATAAAGGTTAAATTAATAAATAAAATAAATAAAAACTAATGTTTAAATGCAGAGTGGGGTATAAACAGACGTGAGTGAAGATGTGAGTGAAGAAGAAACACTCAATGCATCATGGGAACCCCCCAGCAGCCTAGGCCTATTGCAGCATAACTAAGGGGTGGTTCAGGGTCACCTGATCCAGCCCTAACTATAAGCTCGATCAGAAAGGAAAGTTTTAAGTATAATCTCAAAAATAGAGAGAGTGTCTGTCTCCCAAATCCAAGCTGGGAGCATGTTTCACTGAAAAGGCGCCTGAAAGCTGAAGGCTCTGCCTCCCGTTCTACTCTTAAATACCCTAGAAACCACAAGTAAGCCAGCAGCCTGGCTCTATTTGGGTGATACGATACTACAATATGAGGTCTTTAAGATAAGATGGGGCCTGATTATTCAAGGTTTTGTATGTGAGAAGAAGGATTTCAAATTCAATTCTGGATTTAACAGGGAGCCAAAGGAGAAGCCAATATGGGAGAAATCTGTTCTCTCTTTCTAGTCCCTGTCAGTACTCTAGCTGCAGCATTTTGGATCAGCTGAAGGCTTTTCAGGGAGCTTTTAGGACAGCCTGATAATAATGAATTACAATAGAAGTAATAAGTAGAAGTAATAAATGCATGAACTAGCTTTTCAGCATCACTCTGAGAAAGGATATTTGTCTCAGACTAGAACCACTAGTACCTACCCGGCTCAACTCGACTCTACTCAGTTTTCCATTACAATTGAGGAACCCTAACCCTAAGTCCCTTGACATCATTCGTATGCAACACAAACACAAATGGTCGCACCTTCTACAGTAGCTACCTCTGGATTCACCAAGCACAAAAACGTCTGTCTCGGTTAGTGTGTAGTCAGTTCCCTCATTGCCGGGTTTCAAAATGAGTGAGATTGATTGAAAAAGTCACTCTCATGACTCATGCAGTGACATCACTGCCTGGGTAATCAGAGCCATTTGTTCTGCTTATGCCACATTTTTGACTCAACTCAGATTCTTTGGAACCACGCCTGAGTAGGTACTAAAAAAGTACCTGCTATCAGGTACCGCCACCTAATGGAAACCCCTAAAATCCAAGTTGAGTCGCGCTGAGTAGGTACAAGTGGAAAAGCAAAATAGGTGTCAGCATGAGCTAGGCTACCCAAAAAAAAAGAAAGAAAAAAAGCTGATGCTTTGTGCCATTGTTGTGAAAGGACTGATCCCTTTACAACCATGTAAGCAAAGAGTCTCTAATTGTCTTACACGCAAAAAAAACACACACAAATTACTTTGGACACCTGCTCATGATTGATTTTCCTACAGAGATTGCCAAAGCAGTTGATCCAGAAACGCACAGGGGAGGAGGGGTTAATGATGTGCCCCAACATGAACCTCATCCCCTTGGGTGCTTAAGTGTACCATCAGGGCAGTTAAAACTAGCTGTGTCAGGCTCACGTGTGTATATGTGTCTTCATTTGTTTGTCCTTTTTTGTTTTGTTTTTTTGGCTTTGCCTGTGCAATTATGCATTCCTAATATGTGAGTGAACCTACTCACAATGTTCTGGACACTAAATTAACCAAAGCAGAAACAATTAAGAGGGAGAATTAGTTGTCTGTCTCTTTTCGTACACATTGTTGCAGGAAAATTACCTTGGATTATTCATTTAATTCACAGCTTTTGCTCATTTTGAGTTATACATGAATATGATTTTAAAATAAATATATAAATAAAAAGCCAGTGAGGAGTGTTGTGTATGTGCATGCGTATGTGTCTTTGTTTACTGCTACATAGCTTTGGCAGAAGGCCTGATGCGTCATTTTCACTCCTTTTCCTTTTGGATGAGGAAGTGTGTAAAATTTGCATGAACTCTCGGTCACTAGAGGCGTAAGCACTGAGCACTGCGCGCCGTTGGCATTCCAAGCTGAATTAAAATGTCCATTTTCATTTCAGCTGTCAACGGTCACAGAAAATGTCTGGACAATAAACCACACTGGTTTCTTGAAATCAGCTTGCTGTTTGCATTTGCCGCGAATGTCACTTTTCATAATTTTGTACAACCATACTGTCTTCTCAGTTACGAGTTTTTTTCTTTGCTTTCACAGTGCATAAAATATTCTTTAAAAAATACATTTAAAGATGAAATACACCATTTACATGGACTGACACGAACTGCCGTGAGACCGGGTTGGGATTGACAAAATCACAATAGGTAAGGGAGGAACAACACCCCATTTGCACTTTACTATGTGAACTTCTAAAATGAAAGTATTTGCTCATCTACCTTCACACACATGAACTTGAGTGACATCCTGTTTTTCCATAGGGTTTAATATTATGTCAGCCCACCCTTTGCAGCTATAACAACTTCAACTCTTCTGCAAAGGCTTTCCACAAGGTTTAGGAATTTTATGGGGATTTTTGACCGTTCTTCCAGAAGCGCATTTGTGAGGTCAGACACTGAAGTTGGATGAGAAGGCCTGGCTCACAGTCTCCACTCTAAATCATTCCAAACATTTTCTGTCGTTTGGATGTCTGTAGCAGTTGATTCTGCAGAGAGTTGGAAACCTCTGCACACTATGCACCTCAGCATCCACTGACCCCACTCTGTGATTTTATGTGGCCTCCCACTTTGTGGCTGAGTTGCTGTCATTCCCAATCACTTCCACTTTGTTATAATACCACTAACAACTGACTGTGGAATATTTAGTAGTGAGGAAATATCATGACTGGATTTGTTGCACAGCTCCCGAGAGCGACCCATTCTTTCACAAATGGTTGTAGAAGCAGCCTGCATGCCTAGGTGCTTGGTTTATACACCTGTGGCCATGGAAGTGATTGGAACACCTGAATTCAATTATTTGGATGGGTGAGTGAATACTTTTGGAAACATAGTGTATGTTATATACATGTTTCTCTATTCCTGCGCTTGTGATATTGGTAAAATGTCATTTCAAAATTGACAAAATTAGAAAGGAGTGAGACATGAAAGGAAACTGCTGCTCTGGTATTTGTGTCTGTTGATCACACCCCTAACAGTGATGTAGACACTTATTTGTGTGATTAAAAACCAAGTATCTACCTTGAAAAAAAAAAAAAAGTTCCTTTAATAACCACCTGAGGCTGACTCCAAAAGTAAGATAATCCCCATAGACTTCAGTATTACAATGCCCAACTTTAGAGAAGAAATAAAAATGTCTGTAGTATATTACAAATAACAGTTTTAGTCCCTCAAGCTAATTTCCCCCCTTCATGACATCTCTTTCAGTTGTTATTACAGTTATTCATGATTAATGACATGTCCACGTTAAAGTGACAGTTTGCTCGGGTTCTTCATAGCACTAAACGCTCACCTGGCTTTTGGTGTTTCTTTTGGAGCATTTTTTTAAAAATTCAATTCAATTCAATTTTATTTATTTAGCGCCAAATCACAACAAACAGTCGCCTCAAGGCGCTTTATATTTTAAGGTAAAGACCCTTCAATAATTACAGAGAAAACCCAAGAATCGAAACAACCCCCTATGAGCAGCACTTGGTGACAGTGGGAAAGAAAAACTCCCTTTAACAGGAAGAAACCTCCAGCAGAACAAGGCTCAGGGAGGGGCATCATCTGCTGCGACCGGTTGGGGCTATGGGGAGAGAGACAGGACAAAAGACACACTGCGGAAGAGAGCCACAAGGTTACTTGTCTGACAAATAACTTGATCTGCCATATGGCTAGCCATTAATTGTAACAGACCATTCAAGAAGTCGGTGCTTCCAATTTTGGTGAGCAATTTCTTTACATTTTATTTGTATTGAACTTTGTACTAACTTGCCCATATCTGTGTCTGTCCATTGCACTCATACCATCTAACAAAAGTTACTTTCATTAGCAGTCCTCCTTCTCATTCAATTGTGGTCACATTAGTCTCCAGAAAACCAGCATAGCAGCTGCCATAAAGTTAAAATTCAGACTTCACATCAGGAGCTCATAAAGCCATGGGTGACATTGTATAAAATTTTTATAGAAAAGATGTATGTTCATCCTTTCTTTGCAATTTTATGTTAAAAACCCAATTAATGATTGGCCTGTCAACTTAAACTGTACTCTTTAGTCTATAATGCTGTATCTACAGACAGAGATACCTGATACAACCAGCAGTCCTCTACTGTTGTGCACTGAGTAGCTGCAGTGGAGTAACTGAGGATTGAGAGCTTTGCCCAAGGGCATCTTAACTGGAGTTATTGATGGAAGGCAGTGTTAGTCCCTTCCCCTGATATCTTCAACTACTGTGGGGATTCACTGAAATTAATGAAAGTCAGTATAAGTGTGTGGCTTTATGAGAAACATGTAATAACAAATGATACTTGGTTGGACTCTTGTTTAATAAAAATATGTAAAAAAAAAATGAACATGCTATAAAGGACATTAGCATAACAAGTTACTTTTACCACTTACTGATGAACAGAAACAATTAGTCCCATAGAGATGTATTGGGATGTGTGTCCATTCACTCTAAAATTAGATCATGCATTATTCCTTTTTAGTGGTAATCTGTAAAATGGTCTGGCTCAGTGGATTTTGCACAGTGGGCCAAAAATGATATTTGAAATTAGACATTAATTATCAGCGTTTTGGAACAGTGGTATGTGCTGCATATTCTTTTACTAATACATTAGAGGAGGAAAAGAAGGTACTGTGCTGCACCCACAGAATGCAATGGTTAAGCTGGCAGTTTATTATTTATTTTTGCAGGATTATCAAAGATTTGCCATAGCAGAATATATTCCACACATC
Source organism: Australoheros facetus (assembly GCA_030220045.1). NCBI lineage: Eukaryota > Metazoa > Chordata > Actinopteri > Cichliformes > Cichlidae > Australoheros > Australoheros facetus. The sequence continues at coordinate 20,582 of JASGAU010390448.1, forward strand.
TGCCAGTTATTTATTTATTATTTTAAAAAAATCACAGCAGGACAAATATCGTATAATAGAAGACATATAAATCTAAAAAAAAAGTATTGTTAAATCACACAAAAGACAAATGAAAATTTTTTTAATTATTTTCTTTCTCGCTATACCAAGCTATGTTTAGCAGCTCTGCTAAATGTGTGGCTGAGGTGAAAGAAACCAGCTACCCTGGACTCTGCATTAAAACATTAGTTCTGTTCAATTGCTTGTAGATACACAATTCTGCTGGGGCTCAAAGATAAGCCTGTTTTATTTTTTTATTAAATATAATTTATAATATATTTCAATTGCATTTTGCTCATCAGTGGCAGGATGCAGAGACTGTTCCAGCCCTACTTGGCAGTCTGTAAAACATTTAGTGCTGTGGTGGTCAAAATGAATCTGGTTTAGAGAAGACTACAACCACAGCAGGAACACAAGAATACATGATATGTTGAGCTAACACAGTAGTGTAAAAAAAAATCTGTATAATGTGTCAATTTTTAAGGTTGTTTGATGAGTTGCCTCCAGTGGAGAGGTTGAAGTACCTTCGGAGTCTTCTTCAGCAAACATTGCTGATGAGCTGAAGATTAAGCCTACTGAGTTAGACTTACTGAGTTTTCACTAGCACCACCATAAGACTAACATTTGTCGGGAGGTTAGAGTCATTTGTGTTGCAAAAATTCTGGATAAAGTGCAGTGATTTCATCAATCCAATTTTTTTTATTTAATGCCATGATCAGACCATACACTGGCCTTTGTGACCAAATACCTCCAAAGATAAACACAGATGTTCAGAAGTTCTTCACATTTATTGCTAACAGGTAGATTATAATTTGCTACCATGCTTAGCTTATATTGTAGGGTCTATATATGTATAGTGCCTGGAGTTGAGGTTTAGTGTTAGCTGCCACTATATAAAACACTGAACTTGAGATGGTTACCATGGCAAACATAACCGTTAAACATCAGGATTGGCAGCACTATCACAGCATGCAAGCCTTACAGATTAGCGTGGTTAATGGTCATCTGTTTTCCTTCAGGAAGAAAAGCCTTTAGAGTCCAACATGAATTAATTTATGAATTAATAACACATGAGTACAACAGGATTTTAAAAAGAAAAAAAAAAACAGAATACAAATGTGTTAACTTAAAAAAAAGAAGCAATTTTATAGTACATACCTTTACTTAAGTTCAGTAGAGAGGGAATTGTCCAGGATGCTAAGAGCTAAAGTACACGTGCTTATTGTCCAAATGCAAACACACAATTTACACATCTTACACAGTCTATATTTGTCTCCAGCACACTCACGCATCCTGCCTTTTGCCTTTTCTCCCCCGAAGACCACTTTCTGCTCTGATCGGTGTGCTGCAGCAGAAACTTGAAGCAGGCTGTCAGGTACTACGAGCTCTTCATTAGACACAGCACTTTCACAGCCATACCCAGCACCATGTAATAGAATTTATAGAGTGCTAGTTGAATTACGCTTTCCCCTCCAAAAGGTCCCAGCTGAATGAGTGGGGCGAGAGATACTGGGACTATCCAAAGCCATCAACTGTGCGCTGTAAATTGATTTCAGGCTTTCTAAATTAGCACACGCTGAGCTGAGGTGCTGCTATTTAGTTTGGAATCTTAAGTTGGGAAACTCATTGAGATTGTCATATGCTATTAGTGAATGGCTAGCTGAATGTACAGAAACCATTCGTGACAGGCAGTGTCTAGGCTGACATCGTGTTTGTCTGAATTGGATTTAGGTAAAGAATAGACCTATTTTTAGTTTGCACACCCAATAATTTACTAGCTTAGAGCAACAAATATGACTGTTAGATTGCTGCTCAATGGACAAAAATATACATGGCTGAAATGTTTAACTAAAAGAATACAACTATATTCTAGTCTAGTGTTTCATTCTTCAGGGCGCGACCTTTCAAAGGAACTGCTGTGACATCATTCTTAAGTGTATTTCACCACATGTGGCAACAGTCACGCATAAGATTTATACATGTACATTATTTGATAACTGTCTTTAAATTGACTCTGATTTGACTGTTGACTTAACCTGTTTAAAGTGGTTTTGCCATGTTTATTGTTGTTGATATGCTAGCTCGTGCTCAGAGTTTGCATTTAACTGCTGCATCGCCACTCTAGCCTGGTTCATTAGCTTGTATCTTTAATACTAGCAGGTAGTAGTTGTAGAAGTAGTGAGAGTAGTAGTGGTAGTGAAATTTAACAAAAATGACCCACAAGTCAATGTTCTGGTGGTCTCTGCTAGCAAACACTGCTATCTGACTGTTAGCTTCTTTTAGTCAGGCCAAAGAGCAGCACATGCTGTCACGTAGATAAACTTGAAGATGAAGACCGATGCTTCTAAGCATTGTCTTAGCCAGCCCTAATCTAAATGTTAATTAAATTAAAATTACCACTCTTTATTTTCCAAATGCTTCTACTGTACCTGAGAATTGATTAAACAAAACTTTAGGCAATATCAGAAAATAGCATTGACACAGAAGGGGAATCTGAGAAAAATTTTACCCACTTGCAGAAACTACATGTATTTCTCAAATTCAATTGAAAGTATAATCTTTAATTGGTTAAAGCAAATTTGTAAGCCTTAGATTGAGTACTATAGGGGGAGTTAATAGAAAAAGTTATGCAAATTAGGCAGCTGCTCGGTGCCAATCAAAAGTTAACATGAATTTTATTATATACCCCTTCCTCTGTGAAGGTGGGACATCCCTGGCCAATGAAGATTTATCTCCACACGTCTTCTAGAAATGTAAAAATCTAATAGATATTTATGGTTGGTCTCTTTTTAATCTAAGAGGAGTAGAAACATCTGCGGCAAATTATGGCTGAATAAGACTTTCAATTTGTCATACACATGAGCACAGGCAGTAAAAAAAGATCTGCTGTTTGGATAAGGTAGGATGTAAAGCCATTTGCAAGTGTTCACATAGTACTCTATGGTATGTGACCAATGAAACAATAATGATTGTACTTCATTACATATCACAAATTTGCTTCATCTATTAAAGGAGTGACTAAAGGTTCTTGGGAACATTGATAACTAAGATTTCCAGCTAGCAGGATTTGGTTCATAGCCACTGCTTTTCATTTGACATCCTGAGCATATATCTTTCACGCTAATGGATGTGATGGTGCTAAGTAGCTATATCAAATCTTTCATCCCATGATGTGAGAAAAAGCTCGTATGCAAGGTTGATGATAATTCTCAGTTAAAAAAAAAAAATAATCATCTCACCACATTATACTATCATTAGTTCCACTATGATAGCTACTTCAGTGTAATAAGCATGTGGCTGCTTTCAAAACAAGACAAATAGCAAGCACTGCTTCGAATAATGCCTGGGAACACGGCAAACCTTTTAATTCAGCATGAACTTACATAAGGAGCATCCAACCTCTCAAGAAAAGGAAGGCCAAGGTCTATCAGGCCCATTATTGAAATACAGATTGCTTCCTTCCCATAATAGGAATCTCACACATCTTTCACTAGCGAAGCATATAAATGTGTGTTAGGCTTGGCGCTAGGTCAGAAAGAATTAGTTTCATTTGCATTATTCATCGACCTAGCAGGCGGATGCATCTATCAAGGCTTGGGTGACTTGCTGTTGCAGAATTTATAAATATTACCTGTTAAGATATACAGGGGGTATTTATTGAGGCAATTTGCTCTTGGAGCAGTTTGAGTATTCACAACAGTATATACGCACACCCTGGAATCTGGGCTTACTGACAGCAACCAGATGAGCTAATAATTGGTTGATTTCTGAACAGTTGGTGAAATTTGTTGGAGGAAAAGCGCTGACTCCGTTCAAAGACAGCCCACCTGCGCTACGATGAATGGCACTCTGCCATTGAATAGACTGGCATGCTGTATCAAACGCACCATAGATGGTTAATCAATATGGCGCAGTTTACTTTCCAATAACCCCATCATTTAGGGTTGATTACTGTGATCAGCACTAATTAAGCAAACTAGAGTCACTCCATCGATATGGGGGACAATGTCAGTTGTGCATTGTGGCTGTTGCTGTGGCTCTGGGGTTTACTGGTCTTTATGGAGTTGGCTTACTGCATCCATTCTACAGTATATAAGAAGATATTATATGGCCTACAAGTATAATGATCACCCAAACAGACAAAAGAAGGAAGCAAGAGAATTTTTAAGTGAATTCAGAATTTTTAGAGGTTTCCCTCAGTAACTATAGTTTTATGTTCAAAGAGTGGTGCGATACCTGCTGTAACCAGTGAAAATGGAAAGATACATATATGTTTTCCTTGTCTTACTCTCCACGCAAAGCACTTCAGATTACAAGCCACACATACCATCATAGAGCCCTTTGTTCTATCCATTTTTAGCAACTCACACCTACAGCCGTTTTAAATGACCAACTAGCATCACACACATGTCTTTGCACTGTGGGAGGGAAACCATGCAGGCAAAGGAAGAACATCAGCTTCCACACACAAATAAAAGCCCCAGTCAACCTGGGGATTCAAACTAGGACCATGATACTAATGAGGAGACAGTAGTAATCACTGCACCACCATGCTGCTCAGTTAAAGCCTTCAACCTTCAAACAGTGGTTACATATCCAAATATGGTTGTATTAGATCTGGATTCCCTACATCTCTGCCATCTGTGCTCAAATTCCTATAAAAACAAACAAACAAAAAGAAAAAAAAAAGATGGAGCCGGGGTATGATAATCACTCAGGCGATGCCATGATGCATATAGAGAAAATGCCACATAAAAATATTTATTCATTAAATTTGCCATTTTTTAACCATAAACATAATGGAATAATGCACCCATTTTATTAAATTTAAAAATTAATAACATAAATGATCCACGCCTACCTCAGGTTCTGAAAGTAGCAGACAGAGCTAAAAGCCATACTTACAAGCAGTGTTCACATAAATAAATATGAAGGCAGAGCTGCTCCACAGAGGAATATTCCAAATCAAAAAGCAGTGTGGAATGTGTTGGTGTTTAACCATGGTCTGCAGACTTTCTGATAGAAAACAAGACTAGTACCCTACTTTTTTTTAAAGTTATTACAAGTTTATAATATTGATTACAGACCACAGAAGATGAGTGACTGCTCCTGAAAGCACCAGAAAAAACATTATTTTACTAATAATTTAAGAAATCTATCTGACTATCCGCTTTTTGTCTTATCTCATGTATTACTGGGGATCTGAGTATGCACGGTGCCAAGTGAGGTCATCTGGATAAGCACTTATCATATTCTGGCTAAAAGTTATCTGTTAATTGTATTTCCCCTACAGTAACTGCTGACTTTTCACTCTGTGTCTAAGGCCTCGATTATACTCTGTTGTGGACGGGGACATGGCCAGCTGGAGACACCATGGCTGACTAATCATTCCAGTTATGGTTTTTTGAAGTCTAGTTGAAGTCTGTCATGTGGACGCATGCATAGTTGTGCACTGTAATGTAAAGTCTCCACAGACAAGTCTGTGCAGTCACAAAAAAAACCTGACAGGCATGCAGATGTCTGCACGAACCCTCGAGCTCACCTTCTGATGATGAAATTTAGCAGAGGCAGAGCATATTAACACCTGTTTAAGAGGGAGGGACACACACACACACAAACACATACAATAGTATTTCCAACCCTCTTGTGCTTATGTTTCTCCATCAACTAAATGCCAGCCCTTATTGTAAACAAAGCCTAAACTTAATTAACTAACTAAGGTCTTAACCCTCAAACAGGTCTGTGAAGAGATGTGAAAAAAAAGGGAGTCAAAAAGCTCTAGCTTTCAGAGTTTTGTAACTCTGAAGGTATAAAACACAAGCGAAGATAGGGATAGTGAACATCCAGAGAAACCATTTTGATTAGATGGCTGAACATAACTCATATAGCCTTAGTTTGATTGTAAGGCATTGATTAGAAACCGAAGGTTGGGAGGAAATGCCAGAAAAAAGTCTGAGAACCGTCGGATTAAAGCAACTTCTCAGTTGTAAACTTTTCCTGGTGCCTCTTTCAAGGACATTATACTGAAAAACCAACTTCTCTGTAGGGCTTTTAATTGTTTCCTCCTCAAACAGGTCTCAGCATCTGGAACATCCGTTTCTTTTATCCTTTTCATAACAGTCAGCTCCATACTGTACCACAAGACAGATTGCATCAGAGTCTACATATTAGCAGAAAGAACAATAGTGTATAGGGGAAGGTGGGATGGTAATGAGTTCCGGATCACCAACCACATAAACAATACCCTTAACAGATGGGCGCCAACAAGTACCAGCTGCAGAGGCAGTGGAGTGAGGAAGAGACTTGTCGTTTGAGAGGACTAAATAAAACCCACTTCTGCTGGGTTTGGTCTTGCAAGGGACAGTTTCGGCAGTGACATCCTCTGAGGGAAGCCAACCTGTGGCCGCTGACGCAGAGAGCCAGGTGGAAAGAGAGCGACTGCAGACAGTGCTGTGCCCCCACGAGGATGGCACCTCCACTTTGATCCGATGCATGATTCATCACAGCCTGACTTGACCAAGGACGGCCAAGGAGCTTCCATAGAAAAACTTTTCATCACATTTCAAAAAAGTAGAGACTCGATATATATACATAAATCCTAAAGCTGGAGGGCTTATCGGGATTTCTCAGGGAGGTTTGTTTGAATATGTTAAAGAGGGTAATAAGGAGCCACAGATATTGTTTTGTCAACATTATAAACCCCAGTTTTGGCACCCATAGCTTTAAAATGAAGCAGCACAGTATACAAATGAGTGACAAATTAAAGGAAAAAAACATATTAGTAAAATTTTGACCCAGAACTCCAAGTTTCTGAACTCTGCTGGAGGCACTGGACACCATTTTTCTAAAAGATTTTCCCTCGTTTGGTGTTTCAGTAACATCTGCTGTGTCACTAATGTCCTGTTTACGGGGAGGTTGGCATTCACCCTTTTATACAGTCTAAGATTTTTACCTATTTGGCATACGTGAACTAAAATCTTATAGCAGAATAACTGTAAGGCCAAAATGCATGTAATGCATGATTTGAAAGGCAACATCTTCTAGTTTCTGATAATATGATTGTTTGGCATGTGGCTAAAATTCAACCTAACCCCAAGTTATGAACACATACGGAGGCTTGACACGTAAGTCCATCCATCCATCCATTTTCTTCCACTTATCCAATTCAGGGGNGGAGCCTATCCCAGATGCCATAGGGTGAGAGACGGGTCGCCAGATTGTCACAGGGCCAACACAGAAAGGCAGACAACCATTCACACTCACACTTACATATATGGGTAATTAATTAACCTAATCCCACTAACTACATGTCTTTGGACTGTGAGAGGAAGTCGGAGTACCTGGCGAGAACCCACACACACACGGGGAGAACATACAAGCTCCAAATAGCGGTCCCGGTCAGATGGTGGATTCAAACCAAGGACCTTCTTGCTGCAAGGCAGCAGTGCTAACCATCGTACCACTGTGCTAACCCTAATGTCCTATGAATGGGTGGCATTTTTAATCCTACACATCTCATCATATATTGAAGCTTTTTCAAAACTCCTCTGTGTCTTTTTTCAAGTTGTGGGTATGAATGAGCATGCAGGGGAGTCTTCAGTGTCTGCAGTATATGTCACGCCACTGTAGCAAAATGCTTTTTAGTGGTGCAGTCACTGTTGCAGGAGGAGAATGGGCTGCTGACCTCTAAGATGTAGTTAACATTGTGGAAAAACATATTTTACTCCACACTAAAGGGCTCTGAAATGGGAAAGTGAAAAATGAAAGTAAAACAAAAGTTATGAAATTTTGTCTTCTGGCTGAAAGTCTTCTGTCACCCCTCCAATTTCATTATGTGAAGGGTTCAGGTTACTTTCTTTCCATTCGTCTACAGCTGCCCATTAAGCTGTACTTAGTAAATATCTAGTTTCAACATTCTCATCCAAAGACAAACTCAAAAGAAACAGCTTTTAACTTTTTGACAACTTTTTTTTGGAAGAGATTAGATAAATAAACAACAAACACAAAGGACATAAAAATCTGCAATAAGTGATGGACCTTCACATTTCTATACAAAAAGCAGTGCAGTGTGTCTTCTTGCAATGCAGCAAAGCATTCGTGAGCTACCACAAAAAAAAAAAAAAAGAAAAGAAAAACACAAAATGGATTCACTTGTTTGGTCAAAGCAAAATAAATTCCTTTTCAAATCTATCCAAGTGAAAAACCTGCTCTGTCAAACCTTTTGTCACTGCTATGAGTCATTTAGCATCAATAGATGTAGTCTTTGCTTTATCTGCTTGATTATGTCCCATTATTTCAGTCCTCCCGGTGACCTTCAGACAAGGTGAGCACAACATTTGGGCCCAATCGTGAGGCTTCGCGTAATTATTCCTATCCATTTTGTGAGTGATTGAAAATGCATTTGGCTGATATATACTTTTTTAGGTATGACATAAACAGCCAGCAGCATAAACAGAAAAAAGTGCCAGACACACAGATTGCAAAGGTCCCTCTGATTAGGGTGGCAGATTAGTTTCAATAAACAATCATTAAAAATAATACCCACTGGCTTTCAAACGCCTCGAAGAAAAAGCCTGTGCAGCAAACAGAAACGGCAGGGGCATAGCCTTGTTTTGATATGTTGCCGGTTTTTAATCTGTGCCTGTTCCCACCTGCACGATGAAGCATTTGGACAGAGACAAAAGCACCTTGTGAAATACTTAAGTGTGTCTTTGTGTGGAAGTGTTATATTTTTGCTGTGTGTGTGTGTGTGTGTGTGTGTGTGTTTGTGCGTGTGCTTGCAGCACCACAGAGTATTGTCGCTAGGTGTGACTTGGCAGTTTCAGACCCTCTGGATCTGGAACAGTTCACAAGTCTTGACACTTGGGTGAAGTCATCTTGGTAGTTCATGGCAATTATGGTATTACATGCACAAATCTAGGTTGCAAAGCCTTTTTATGCATAAATAATATCACAATTATGCACATATTAGATATGGCCTAGTTGTCTACTCCTGGATCAGTATGGCAGCAGAGAGGGGAGGCTTGTCTTAAGGCAGTGTTAAGGAAGTGAACCACAAGTGGCAGCAAAACTTAAAAACGCTTCAAAGTAAATTGAAATCAACACATTTAAAAAAGGTGCAGCTTTTATTCTGAAAGTGAACACTGTTCTTTTTCGTGTTGCACTTTTCACAGTTTCTTTACTGCTCTGTGAGAAGTTGGGGAGTGTTTGCAGGTCAACTCAGTGACCAAAGCAATTGCAAAGAGGTTTCCCATACAGCAGCATATACCTATTTGCAACCAGTTTCGCCTAGCAACTGCCAATAAGCTCCCACAACAACTCAGCACCCTGGTTGAGGAATGCACATTTTTCCCTAGCAACCAAACCGATGAATCACTGACTGATCTCTAGACCTGTGTGACCGGAGCTTTAGCAATCAATTCCACAGCAACTGCCAGCAACTTCTAGCAACCTCACAACCAGTCAGGGATTACTAATTTTAACCCTTTGGACAGTGGCTGCCAGGCAGCTGCCAACCTTTTTTGCAGGCCTGTGTGACTGGGGCCTCAGCATGAGCATCATATTTTCTACCCTCAGGAAAATACCAAAAGTAACAAAGAGAGTAAGTTTTCCACTACAGCCAGTATTTTTGTAGATATCCCTCATGGATGCCTGTTAACAGAGGCCCAAGACAGCATTTTATACAGCTTGTGATTGAAAGGCCAAATTAATGATGATGTCACACAATAAGCAGGTAATGAGTACAATATTTGCCAATCAAAGATGTCCTGCTGTAAGCATATTCATAATCTATTTCATGTATGGATTTTTAAAAAATGCCATTTCCACTTGAGAATGAGAAACTTTTTTTTTTTTTTTTTTTAGGGCTTGTTTTTAGAAGCGTCGCACATTTAAAGGCAGTGCCAACAGGAATCAATTTGTCTCTGCAGAAGCAAAGTTGAGACAATCAAATGAAAGTTAGGTTAAGGAGAGGAAAGTGAGTTAAAGGAAAGGAGAGGGAGTTAAAATAGATTGTTCAGGATGTGGATGAACTGACTGGCTGCATTAGAGGCCAAGAACGACTATATTAGGTTCACTTTAGTTAAATCCTAAATGTAGAGTACTACATTTTTCTCATGTTAGCTGCATTGTAATCATACAAAAATAGTGCCAGTGTAAGATTTCACTTTTTCATTTAAGTGTTGTGTTTCAAGTAGATTTTTTCCACAGTAACATAAACAGATTCAGAAATGAAGAGAGTTGTTAAACATTGAAAAAAAAATATAGTCGTGCATAAATTAACAAGTACACTCCTACAACTGTGCACAGAATGATAGTTTTCACTGTATATTTTAACAACCATGGTTCTTTGATAAATGTCCAACTGAGCTGGGAAAATAAAAATAAACACGTAATGAAGATTGAATTAAAGGAAAACACATGCTTGTTCCCAGCGGGAAGGGGCGCCGGGCGCATTCGCAATCTCGCACCTGCAAGTTAAAGAACACCTACAGACTTTGGCCAGCGACTAGCCTAAATGTAGAAGTGGGGAAAAAGGTGTGCATTTGTGTGTGAGGATGTGAGAAAGTGTTGTTAGTGTTACTTACATGCATTCAAACTGCCGCAGCTCCAACAGACTGGAACAAATCACTGCCTAACGTTAATAATTCAAAGCAGAATTTAATTAACGTTAATTATTTAAGGTGGTAAGAAATGTGTACCTTCTTCAATATTTAAGTGGACACCAGCCACATACTGTAGATCCTATAATTAAGTCATCTGTTAGTGCCTTGCTATTTCTCTAAAAAGCTAAATATAGATGAAGTGGCTATAGGATGCTCTGTTCTCCCATAAAGCAACACACTCTTCTTATTTTGACCTGACAAACAGTGTGCACTAAAAAATGCATTGCTGAGGCAAACTGCCAGGGTGGCCAACAGCACCCTCGGTGCAATTCCCCGTGTATCCAACATACAATAATTGTTGTAGAATAAACTGTCTGAACAAACTAGTTAAAGGACTCTCCTGTGTAACTTCAAACAGCTGAGCAATATTTTGATTCTGCTCCAGGGAACACAGCCAAGATGCAGCAGTAGTTCAGCAAAGAGCAGGGAAAAAAAGTCGAAATGCCACATCTGTGTGAATACATATACACAGTATACATACACACACACACACGGGGTGAAACACCAGTGTACACTTGAAAGTGAATGTGTTGCCATAATGCATTACCACAGTCCTGTGCTGTTGGCCACAGAGCTCCTGCATACTCACTAAAAGGAATTCTGCCAACATCCTCTCAATGTCAAACTTACAGCTACAACATGGCATGAATATTTCAAGATTAGCCATGAATATTTTTTTCCAGGGTAAAACGTGCACCAGTTTTGACATAGTTCAGAATTTCCTTCACCTCGCCATTCCCGTGCTAATGTGAACTCTGTCGATGGAGAGTGTGGGTTTACATTTGATTTAGCGGTCAAGGCAGCCTGATCATTTCACCTGAGCCTGGGTTATAAGCTGGCTTTGGGTGAATTAAGGTGTGGACAAAGACATACAAACTGAGCTTACCTGTGTACACTTGACGGGTTTGTTAAAGATTTTCTTCCAATCTGTGTGATGCAAAGCTGCTCCAGTAGCTAACTGGTGACTGGTGGGTGATGGTTCAGTGTTGCTTAATATGAAATTCTTTTACCTGAATAAGAGCAAAAATCCAGCTCAAGAGTTCTCAAATTGAGGTCTCTAGGCACAGCGACTTGATATGGAAAGATGAAGCAGCCACACTTCATTTCATAATATATAAAGCAGCACAGAACAAGACCGGAGAAGCAGTTTTACAACAAATACAGCCATTGTCAGGAAAGTCCACCTTAAAAACTACTGCAAACAACTTCACCATTCTCTGATAAGACACTTCACACACTAACAAAAAGCGGCGTGTACATTTTGGTTGTGTGGACCCCAGTTACAGGCTTAAATTGTCACTCTGCTCTCAAAAATCTGAGAGTTTCATTTCCTGGTTAAATAAAGATAGAAATAAATACATGAATGAATAAATAAATGAAACAAAACAAAATAAAAAAAACAAATCCAGGAGCCAGCAGGAGAAAGCAAGTGGAGATAAAAAGAATGGGGACAGATGAGGGGACAAACCAACACAGACCGAGGGACGACACACAAACTGTATATACACAGAGCACAAACCAGGATAACGAAGGGCTCAGAGAGCTCCAACCTCCACCAAGATTTTGATTACACAAACATTATGTAGGAGTAGATCATGGATAATAGGTATTGATTTGTAAATAACTGGACATGAATAACTCGAGCTTATTATATATTTGACTACAGCACATTTCTAACTGGGCAGCTCATTCTCTTACTCTTTACAATACTTTCTTAAAAGATATAAAGCGTTTTTGGCTCACCGTGATAACTATACAGCATTATTATCACTTTGACCTTCAGATCAATGTATTGACCTTGAAGGAGAGGTCAGAGGTTAAATTTGACATGATATTTTAAATCTTTATAAGGCTTTTTGTCAATTTTCAACCAATAAATCATTAAGTTGACCTTGTTGGATTTAAGCCAAATTTGAATGGATTGTTAACATGACCACACTCTACACCCCTACAAAATGTTATTAGAAGTAATTCTAATTTCTTGGAGCGATCGTACAGACTTGCTATGAGCTATGACTTGTTCTCTGATGCATTATAGCGTATTTTTTGTCAATACATTTCTGTATCTTTACAACGTCAATTAAATGCCACTCTATATTATAAGTTTATAGCACCCCCGTACAGCCAATTCAAAATGCATTATGTATTGATTTTTGTTACCCAGCTATTGTGTATCATGGCCCAATCGGCTTTATTTAACTGAGAGATAAAGGGGTAAAATGTTGCCAGAGCAATAAAGTAAGCCTGACAAAAAAGATGTTAATACATTGCACTGTATCACTTCAGACATTGACAGACTTTTCTAAGTGTTTTATTGTGCTTCTTGCCTTAGATGAGATCTATAGTTTCACTTCAAACTTATGCTTCTGTTTTAAAAGGCTCCTACTGTTGCTTACTTTCAGCTGACTTCTGAATGTTCCAGCACCTCTGAATACACAAGGCTTGTCTTCCCAGTGGCACCACTGAATAGCTTACTGCAGCCATTACAGTTTTTTGACTCCTCAGTCCATCATTGCAGGGTATTTATAGACACACCAAACTGCAGGTGTTAGAGTGCAAGATGTTCACAAGCAGGGTTTAGTTTCAGGGCTTTTCAGCGGCAGTGGTATTCAAAGGCATCGAATGTCTGACCTCTTAGTAAGGCTACAGTTTCCACACTATGGAAAACAGTTTGGGGACCACGGCACGAGCAACATTTCTGCAATCTTCTTGTCTTTGAAGTGGCTGCTTTGAAGCTGGGGACCAGGTTTGAGTCCACTTGTAGTCAGTAGAAAATAGGCACATCTAGTTAATTTTATTAATGACCAGCATTTTACCAAGATCAGTGCAAAGTTTGCTGCTCAAATGGGGGAGTGAGTAATGCACTAACAAAATATTACAGAGTAAGTGCAAGTTTTACACATTTCTCTCTGAAAACATTGAGAAGAGGCTGAAGCATGTTTATGATGTAAGGGTGAACTCCTCTGTTAGAAATTGTCGGGAACTGTGTGCGGCCCTGAGGACTGAGACTCAGGTGGAGTGCAGCATGTATCCGGAGAATTGCTTTATTACAAATTCCATATTAACCTGTAATCTCTGTAACAGCTGAAATGTACAGCATGATGTCTAGAAGTAGACAAAGCTTTATTTACTCTCAGATCTGTGTGTAAATGAAGGTACCATTACTGTGCCATGTGTAAACGATCACATTTTTTATGCACCTGGAGTCATGGTCCCGGGGCCTTTGACCCAGTGTTTTTGAGTTTACTTTCATGTTTTGCTTATTTAAATATTTTCTTTTGAGTCTTAGTTTCTTCTTCTTTTTCTACCAGTGCTAATGCACACATTGGGCAACAAGGGGTCTCCATTGGTCACGAGGTCTTCAGCTATATTCGGAGAGGTGTTGAGCACTTTGGGGTCGTTGATGAAAGTTCCGATGCCAGGACAGTCGTGGCATCCTGGTGGGACCCATCAGAACATCTTCTTCAGGATCTGACTGTTTTCCCTGTGGATGATGTGTCCAAAAAGTTTCAGGCGATGGATTGCAATGACGATGCTGAGGCTGGGCAGTTGGCTTCGTTGTAGCACCTCTTCGTTGGTGATGTGATCGAAGTATCGGACCTTCAGTATTCTTCTCAGGCAAGAAAATACATGAAAAAAATGGTCTTGAATTCTTAGTTTCTGGTTTTAATTTTGTTTATATTTCATTTCTTGTTTCAGTTTATCCTGCCTCGCCTGTGTTCCCCATGCCTTCTTGTTAAGTCTCTATATCTGTGTTAGGTGTTTTCATGTTTTGGGTTTCCTGCTTTATTTTGGTAGTTATTTGTCCTTGCTTTTAGTTTTACTTTCCTTCTTCCTTGACTTGTTCAGCTGTGTCTTATTTCCCCCAGCTGTCTCCACTTCCCCCGATTGCCCTTCTGTGTGTATATAAAGTGCTGTCTTCCCCTTGGTCTTTGTTCGAGTGTCTGAGTGTGTCCCAATAGTCCATTTTGCTTAGGAAGGATCCTAACTGAGGGAAGTTACCTGAAAGTATATGAAGTATTGAACTCTAAAGATTATGAGCAATATTCATTGATGAAAGTATAGATAAGGTTCTGTATGATTCCGTTAGTAAGGTTCATTATTGTATTCCAGTTTTACTGCTAAATTAATTTTTGCTTCAGACAATTTAAATTTTATAGGCTATGGGACAGATTTAGCAAGCAGGGAAAATTATTGCAATGCCACAATCACAGGGTGATCTACTAACAGTGCGCTATAATTTTTTTATTAAGATGCAGCCAATTCACTTCAGTAATAACAAGCATTTTGCCAAGAGCAGCGCAAATTAGTGGCTGAAAAACTAGCAGACTCGAGGGGGGGCCATGAGGGAGAGA
Organism: Australoheros facetus; assembly: GCA_030220045.1. Classification (NCBI taxonomy): domain Eukaryota; kingdom Metazoa; phylum Chordata; class Actinopteri; order Cichliformes; family Cichlidae; genus Australoheros; species Australoheros facetus. The sequence goes on from JASGAU010390448.1 coordinate 35,640, forward strand.
TTGATGTAGGCCTTTCAAAAATAGTGTAAGCTCAGGTTTCGTCCATGTGTTTCCCTCTGACAGCAGCGAGGCAGTTCAGACAACTGAGAAGAGGCTGAAGGAGAATCCGTATGCTTTTAAGGGATAACTCTTCTGATAGAAATCACTGGGCACTATGCAAAGGGTTGTGAGGACTGAGACTCAGGTGGAGCTCAGGATTTATCCAGAAGACGGCTGCATTATTACAAACTGAAATCTGTGTGGAGCAGCTGAGATTTACCATCAGATCACGTCCCCGTTACTGTGCCATATATGTAAATGCACTCATGGGTTTTTTTGATAGCACGTTGCAACATTCAGTTATTAATCTATCACTAACACACTAACATTGATCCATTAATAGCTGGATTTTGCCAACATTTCACCTGTATTCGTTACAGATTCAGCTGAGAGAAGTCACTCGCTGCGTGCGCACTCAGTTAATCTCTGCTCTGTTTCATGAAAATCCCAGCGTTACTGAGAAGCAACAAGTGTGGTTTTGGCACTGAACTCACAGGTTTGAGCCATCCACGCAGTGTTGATTATGCATAAGATGTTTTTGGTTTTCTTTGTTTTTTTTTAACATTTCATGAAATTTGCAGTGCATTCTGTGCCACAGACTTTGTAACACATTTGCATGACTCATTTAAATATTCTCCTGAAAGTAAAACTTTTACAAATACATAAGGCAAATACTCCTGTCCACAACTTTGTCACAAACCTGACACTGACCCTCTTTAGTGAATCCAACAGCTTTTTAATGTCAAAGGGCAGCCTTGCGCTACTGCAGACTTTAGTAAATCTGTCCCTAAATGTTTGTTTTTCTTTAAAATTCCAGCCTTTTTAATGAAGGGATATTTTTCACGTTCTGTTCTCGTTTATGTGACCTGCATAAAACAACAGGGTTAGAACACGCTGACGAAGTAAGATGCCCATTTTGTAGAATTTAAAAAAATTATTTTATTTGTTTTTAAGTCTCTTAACGGTTGTGCCCCATTTTATCTATCTGAACTGCTGCACCCATATGTTCCATCTCGTTCCCTTAGGTCAGCAGACCAGATGCTTTTACTTGTTCCGAAGTCGCAACGAAAACTCAGAGGTGATCGAGCTTTTGCAGTTGCAGCTCCAAAATTATGGAATGGTTTACCGCTGTATGTCAGACAAGCTCCTTCACTTTCTCTTTTTAAATCTCATTTAAAAACACATTTTTATTCCTTGGCCTTTGACCCAGTGTGAGACTCTGACTTAAATCTTAAGACACTGTTATAGTTCTTAATTAATTAATTAATTAATTTAATCTCTTTCACATTTGTTTTATTTCTGTATCTCATTGCCTTCTGACCTGTTTTTGGTCTTTTATGTGTAATGTTTCTGTACAGCACTTTGGTCAGCCCTGTTGTTTTTAAAAGTGCTTTATAAATAAAGTGCTATAGTATGGTATGGTAATCCATCTTCTTTACATTGTGGTGTAAAAACGACAAACATCAGAGCACCAGTCTTCACTTTCCCTAACTACTTATCAATGCTCCTACCCAGCTTTCCTGGACCTCCATGAAAATTTCATCAAGGTCAAGAAAAAGAGGATAGGAAACAGAGATGCGCGGGACAATTGGAACACACCCTCTGTTTTCTTGTTAGTTATATTTATCAGTTGCCTTTTTAGACATCAACAAGCCTGGCACCCAGGCTGCTGTATCACACCCTGCAGTTAGAAAGCTTCTCTGAAGAAGTGTTATGCACTTCTTGGGTGGAAAGCAGTTTTCTTAGGAATCTACTGTTGTTGAATGTTTATCAATTCTTTCTTTAAACTGATAGCATTTTGTGCTGTAGCATTTTGAAATCATTTAATATTAAATACTGAAGTTAAGCGGATGTGGGGATTTAATTCTGGTATGTTAAAACATTTGAATTATTGCGTTGGATTGCAACTATCTGAAGAGTTAAGTGTGAGGCTGGGAATGGGTCTTACATCGGGATTCTCCTCCTCCACCCTTCCAATGCACGGTTAAGTTCAGTTCACTTCTGCTCTGTTTCAGTAAAATAATAATAGTAAAGCGCAAACAGGACAGTGCCAAAGTTTCCGCACTGTGCTCACAGCTATGAACCATCCACCAATGATTTTGCCTTATTCCAGCTAAATAAACACATGATATATCGCATCTATATTGGGCACAAAATAAGACATGCTTTTGGGTGTTAAATTTAGTGCAGTTTGCATTAAATTGCCTGCCACAAACCTTAGTAACACATGTTTGTGTGCTTCATCATCAAAGACTAAGTTGGAGCTCTCTTTAATCACCAGGGCAACCTATTGTCTATTGTAACACTGTGGCTAGCCATCATCAGCTGTCAGCGCTGGGGTCGGATAATGTCACTCGTCTTCTTTTAAGGACAGAACAGTGTTTACTTCAGGGAGTGATACTTGTAGTGGCGTGAAATTGGTATGCAGTATCAAAACTATTCAGGGATTTTTCCCGGACAATTTGATGAATACTAATTTGGACAACATACTGTAGATGATACTACAGTGATGACATGCTTGAATTGTAGCCGCAGGCAATGCCACTTCTTATTTATTTTTCAATTAAAAATGACATTCAGAATGACGTCCCCGCTTGTACTCTGATGTACTTTGGCTTCGTGACAGATTCAACAAGGTATGTTACCCCTGACAATAACAACAACCTTCCCCCTGTGTCTCCTCAATTCCAAATTTGGGAAAGCTGCCAAAGTACAACAGCCAGAACCCGAGCAGATCCGATTATTCTGGGCTCACTCTCTTAACTCCTGCTATCAAAAGTGCCTCACTATCACCTTTACACATCAACTCATGTTACCATGTAATGCTTACCCACGTCTGATATCTAGTTTAGTCATGAAAGATGCATATCAATTTAATTTGGTATTGAATCTTCTGGTAATTACGGATAATTTAATTGTGCCCACAACCCCCACTTCCCTTGCTTCCTCCATACTCCCATTTTTTCAAGACCCAGAGGAAATCAAGTGGGCGTCGCCTGCGGAATGTGTAATTTCTCTGAATATCTATTCCCGAGATGAGCTCAACCTGATGGAAAACAGCTTCATTTTTGGAGGGATTGCAGAGAAGACATAAAGCTTCATAAACGAGGAGCACATGCTGTGAGTGAGAGTGTGTTGCAAGTTTGTTGGCTGCAGGCGTGTGTCTGACCTGCAAATGAACTTGTACTACAACTTGGCAATATCATACCATCAATGTAATACCTTGACTAATTGCAGCATATAGCTGTTTCATAAGGTAACCTGAATTCTACTTTAAATTAAATTGAAAAAGGCTGTATTATAAAATTTTAAAAAGCTTAAACTAATGTAAGTTTTCAAAGGAGCAGGCCTGCCTATAACTGACTGATGCAAATTTTTTTACTTTTAAATACACATCATGCATCTCTTCCTTGTCAAAACCTACTGCCTACAGTGCTGTGCAAAAGTCTTGAGCCAGCTTTTTCTTTATATTTTGCTTCCGTGTCTTTCATGCATTTTTTTAAAAAGTGGTCTTGAACAATAGTTCTTCAGATTTTTAAAGATCTTTGAAAGTTTCTTTTGGAATTTGCTGCTTTTTCACTCATTTTCAGTCTAATCTATGTATCTGACCATTTTTTTAATTAATATTGGTTGGGCACTTAACACCGACCTATGAATCATTCAAGTACTGTTGACTCCTTAAATGATTTGCTGCACATAACAGAAAACTTATCAAAGAACCAATTTAAAATTTTATCTTTAGGCACTTTGTCAAAGAAATGGAAACAAATGATTTGTTTTTGCAACAGGCTGCTAGGAAAAGACATAAAATAGTATGTTTTAAACCAACAAGGTGCAAAGAGCTATTAGCAGAGAACCTGGTATCGTGTGCGGTGTTTTCTTAAAAAATTGGAGGAAACTGAACTGAAGTTTAAGACAAAAGAAGAAGTGACACATTTAAAAACTATCTACAACACATGAACAGTAGCTGAAAGTAAGAAACGGGGAAAAAAAAGACCTGTGAGATGCATCTGGCCCTTTAGTTGATCCTTCTGCTATTTGCTGAAGCCTCATTAGAAATGGTCAAGTATCCATTCTTTAGGAAGGGAAAGAAGGTATTTGAAATTACACAAGAACTGGACTAAAAACTGTGGGAACTGGTCTTATGAAATGATGAATCCAAATTTGAAATGTTTGGTTCACATCATCATCAGGTACAGCCAGTGTCTGTCATGGTCTGGGGCTGCATTTCAGCCGGTGGTGCTCGGGATGTTGTCAAAGCTGATGGAATTATGAATGCAGAAAAGTCCCAGCAGTTTTTGATCCACCATGCAATACCATCTGGATCTGGAAAGCTTTTGCTCAATACTGTACATTAGCCAAAAGGTCACAAAAGGTTTGGTCAGAGCTTTGCATATGCTAGTAGTTGTAATTATAGCCTTTAGCAGCTAGCCTCAAACAGAAATAATATGAGGAATTAATATGTACAAATCTCACTCAAATTCCAGACTTGTTCCTTTACCAAAGACTTTTCTTTTACCAAAGGAAATTGAAAAGTTAGCAAGCAGTTGAACACAAAGTTACCGTCACAATAAGCCCACTGAGTATTTGCTCTCAGGTTGAATGTAGATTGCAATCAAAAATGTCTCTGTATTTCATCTATAGTCGAGTTTTCAGAATTCCCAGTGTGTGACATAAAAAAAAAGACAGATGGGCTGGTGATAAAGTAAAAGGAACTTCTATCACGACTTATGGGGAAACAAAAAGCACCACACAGGTGGGATGAAAAATTAAAGCACAATAAGAAAAAATACAAAGGCTGAACTAAGGAAGAGAAAAGAAGGAAAGGGACCCAACAAAGACTGAAGGCTGAGGAGAAAGACAGCACTCAGACTTTATGCACAGTACAAGGATAGTCAAACACAGTTTAGACAATATTAAAGGCAATATTAAAGGCAATATTAAAGAAAAAAAAAGGCAGGTAGTACTTGGTTAGCTGTGAGGAAACTACCTTTCAATCTGAAACAGGAAATTGAACAACTCACACAGAAAAATGGCAAGGGACAGTGACAGCCTGCATATATGGAAAAACTCCTGCTATGAGTGCATCCAGTCTCAAATACATTTGAACTTGCGCTGAATAAGCATCTTTATGTACTGCTGCTTTTTCAGAAATTTTCAGACAATATATTCTCCCATTATTTCCACATCTAGCAATTACAATGTTCCCTGTTACTCAGCTTTCATGCCTTTCAAAATCCTGTTTATTTATGTACAAACAGTATTTCTATTTTAAGTGGCCATGGTCTGCAGAACATTTGTGAAACATATTGTGAGTGGGAGTGCTGGTCTGAGATCAGTGCCCAATTCCTCCAGGCCACATGATAAAATTCCACATAACTATCAATCATTTTGTGGGATTGAAACTTTAGTGTCTTATATGTTGTTGTTTTTTTCGTTTTTTTTCCGAATCGTGCAGATTTTTAAAAATGACTTCAGAAAAGCAGCCACGGCAAAACAAACAAGCAAAATCCTGGATTTACATTTACCAAAATGCCTCAGAGCTCTCTCTGCTTTGTTAGCTTTTATACATCAGCTCAAACTGATAACAATGTCTGCATCATGACTGCAAGAAAGAATGATGCAAATAAGGAACAACATTTGCATACCCTTTCAATCTAATTTTCAAGCACACAATATCAGTCTGGATCTCTGACAGAGACCCAAATGTTGTCAGTATGTGGTGTATTCATAAAGTTTTCAGTATTCAGGCTTTGCTCCTTCTCTGCCCAGACTTTTTGAAACGCATTTTCAGTGGCCCCTCTGTGGCTGTTTCAGAACTGATGGACTTCATACTGTTGTGTCTCTGTTTAGACAAGGTAAGCCTTCTTCAAAAAGGATTGTTGTGCTATAGGAGGATGATAAAAATGCAGATAGTTTCAGAGAGATTAAGTAATAACAGGAAAGAAATGGAGAGGATTCTTTTTCCTCAAAGTAGCAAATTTAGGCACTTAAAGGTGACCATATTGTAATTCCTGCCCTGTGATAAACTGGCAAACTGTCCAGAGTGACCCTCGTCCTTCCTCGGCCAACCCTGAAATGGATCAGCTGAAGAGGATGGATGGATGGATGGATGGATGGATGGATGGATGGAAAATCATAAGTTTTAAACTAGTGATGGTGCCAAATGGGAATTGTTGTCTCAGGTAGGGCATGGAATGTCTGATGTAAAATCTTTGACAGATCCAACATGCAGATCATAAATACGATTTCTTTAGCAGATCGGTCGGGGTTAACAGTAAACGGCACCGGTGCTGTTGGCCACCAGGATGTCAGGTAATGAGACCTGCTGCGATGTAGGTAGCACTGACAAAAAAGACAGGAGGCTGAGCTGGAGGTGGCAGACTTGAAGAGCTTAAGATTTTTGCTGGGAGTGACCAGGATGGACAGGATTAGAATGAGTTCCTCAGAGGGAGAGTTCAGATTAAGCAGTTTGGAGCCAAAGTTTGCCAAGGTTGAGATGGTTTGGACAAGTGCAGGAAAGGGATAGTGGATATATTTGACTGTTGAGATTCATGGATGTAGTGAAGGATGTAAAGAGAGACATAAGAGGATGCCAGAGAAAAAAAAAGTCATTTTGGCTCCCTTCACTTCTTTAAGTCAGCTTTCTTCTGATTGACTGGCACTCAAAAGATTTCAGTACCAGGATAACAGCAGACATCTGCTCTCAGTGACATCAGAAAAGGCAAAAAGAGAAGAAAAAAAAAACCAAGCATTTAGAACAGCCTGAACCAGGAAGCATTATAACGCTCCTCCAGGTCACTGGGTTTCAAAAATTAAAACTATGCATAAAATCATTTCTCAGTTATGATTAGAATAACAAAAACTGTCTACTGAAACTTTTGTCTTTGCGGCACAACTTGCCATATTTGCTAAATCCAGCATAAAGGCTGGATAAAAATATCTTTACTTTTATGACTAAGAATTTCATGTTAAAAAGTATTTTACGATCTTTATTTAGCATTATTGTGAAATTCAACCTCAGAAATTGTCGCTAATTTGCTGTTTGTAATGTGAAGTTTTTTTATTAGTGTGTGCTTAAATGTGGGACTTTGCGAGACTTCTTATATATATATTTTTCATATCTTAACTAGCCAGTACTCAGATTTTTTTTTTTTTTGATGTATTTGATTCCTTTGGAATCAAGATCAGCAAAAAAAATCCAGTGAAAATTTCAGGATTATATCTTTAATAGTTTTGAGATATTCATGTTCAAGCATGGCCTCAAAGTGGGTCGAGGGACTGGTTTACATCTTTGATATATGAAGCTAAAATTGGACAGCATTTTTTATATATATATATATATATATATATATATATATATA
>JASGAU010390451.1:0-11261 GCA_030220045.1 Australoheros facetus
CCCCCCCATTTTTCTTCCTGCCTGTCAGTTCTGGCATTGCCATAATACACATACACTTATGTGAACAACAACAGAAATGAGTAATTAAAATAAAAACACTAACAAGAGGAGCCTATAGAGAATTTATAAAGCTCATCTTGTAACAACGGTGCATTCAGATCATAATTCTGATTGCAAAAGCTGCCAGTCAAGACAGGAAAAAAAAGATGTGCTATATAAGAACCAGCCTATTTACCATCTGTGTGCCTTGACACGGATCAGACTGTATCATGGCATGGGGACAGCAGGTCACCCTGTAGCTTTAATAAGATGTCTGTAGTCCTTTGCAGGCAGACTTAAATAAAGCCTTTAATGACTTTAACCCTGTGCATGCGGGTCAACAGACTGTTTCTAAATTGGTTATCTAGTTACCACAGCATCAAACTTTTTGTAGAGTTTAACACTGTGGCAACTAGGGTTTGCATGCACGGACCAATTAATCTGCTGACATCTTGGTGGGAAGCAGGGGAAGAACAATGACAGTATACTGTTTTTTTTTTTTTAATACAGCTGTCTTCCGTTTTGTCACACTAGCTGAATGGGATGGCAATGACGGCCATCCGGCTGGTCCACAAGCTTGAGTGAAGCACTGATGGTTCCCAGGGGACAGCTTTATAATCCCCTGACTTTCCTCTAGGTCCTCTGTGAGGTTGAAAGTTGTTGTTTTGAGTCAATTGTGGCAACTTAACGAGTGTTAATGTTCCTTAAAGGATGAAACCCAAATACTTTGATGACCCTGATACCTTTTTTTTTGTAAAATCATGAGCTACAGCCATGTGTTCAGTACTAATTAACAAATAAAATGATACTCATAAGATGCAACATTACACTTGCAAAACATTACAACAGAGTTGGACTACCACTACCCCTGAATCCATGACTAGGTTTGAAAACAAAATCTTTTCAGAGTTCTGATTACTGGCTTGTTTCAAACCGGTGATGATACTAAGGTTGCAAACTCACTGAATTGTCTTTGGCATGTTTATTAATTGGTATTTTTCTAAAGCTTTGAATTTTTGTGCAATTCTGGATCATTAACATTTATAATATTAGATTTTTCAAGTTTTAGGGTTCAAGGTCAGATATGTTGATATACTGACTGCTCGTCAAAGAGCAGCTGGTAACCCAGGTTCTATGAGTGGAGAGAATCTGTCCACCCTACATGTTCTTTGCATGTGTGGGGACTGATCCCCATGTGCAGCTGATGTGGATACACCTCTGGGTGCCCACACAGTGAGTGGCACCATGACTATATGAGTACTTTGCACATGTGGCTTCTTCACTTAATCTTGATTATGATGTATTTCTGAGTGATCTGGAGCCTCGGGGCAGAGCGGCCCCCCCAGGACACTGGCCTTCCAGGCAGCAGGCGAAAACTAGATACTGAAAACTGTCAGGAATGAGGAGGGGTTTTTTGGGGTCCCTGTCCCCTTTCTTCCTGCTGGCTGTGTCTAGCAGTGCCATGCTAGGTGGCCTCCAAATGGACTCTGAGGTCACCTGGGATCAATTTCAGGAGCATTGTAAGCTTGGCAGAGCCCATCACTCTCAGATGGAATAAGTTGGGAACCACTAACAATCTTCCAGCAACTAAACTGAGTAATTGGGCATGGATGGATGTTAGGTGGACTAAAGAGAGATGGATACTGCCCTGCCAATTAGCCTTGCTGCTGTTTTGCTCCAATGGCCCCCAAATTATTTTCCTTACAGACAATTATAAAGCGAGGTCCATAAAACAGGACAGGACATCTGGAACTACAACAAGGTTGATTATTATTTTTCTTTGTTATGGTCTGTATTATATATTTACAGATCACTGTCAATCCAGAAAGCTGTAGAAAGCAAAAATATGTTTACGGTTACTTACCATTGAGCAGCTGCTGTATTTATGTGACTAACATTACATTTCAAAGGAATAAAGTGTGTTTTCAATCATTATATCATGATGACAGGTCTATCTGAAACTACATCATTATACATACATCAAGCTAGTAAATGTGACACATTAAAAATAATTCTTGCAGAAATCAGGAATCTATGAAGCAAGATAAACTCTACTTGTATTTTCAGAAAGCAGTGAATGCATGATTCGCGGGCATATCGACAGCAACTGTTTACTGCTGAGTTATTATGTGCTCATCTAGAGTGGGAGGGGGGGGAGCTGAACTCGACTTCCTCCTGGATGAGAGCTGAATATGTATGACTGCCCTGGGAATATGAAAATTTTATGTCCAATTTGTCTTCCTGGGGACCCGTCAAAGCACTGAGTTTTGTTGGCAGGCAGCAACATTTAGATAGCAAACCTCCATAAGGGACAAGTCATAATCTAACCACGGTGCTCACATGTCTGTGTCATCTGGTTGTGATTATTTTTCAGTGCAGGATTTGGGATCTTAAACATGGAAGAGATTAATTTTCTTTTATGTAATAGTCACACCCCAGATGGAGGGTTCTAGCAATCAAATCCCAGGTTCTGTCAGTAAAAGGCTCCATCCTGATCACATTGTGTTGCTGCAGCTCACAAAGCACAAATGAGGACATTACTTGAATGACAGTAACCATGAGGAGTGCTTGTAAAAAGAAGCCATGGGGTGAAGGAAAGATGGCGTCAGCAGGACTTTCCAAACAGCCACTCCTCAGGGGTCCGCTGAGAAGCTGGTACAAGGCGATAATTACACAAGCATAACAAAGTCTCCTGCCACTCTCGGTCACCTCAGCAGAGCTCACAATGCTCACACACAGGGATCATTGGTAAAATGTGTTCTGTGGTATCAGTAGGTGCTTTGTGGTTGGAGAAACATGGGGAGAATATGGATGCACTTTCACAACTTCCAAGATTGTCTAACCACACTGATTTCTGATAACGTTCAAAAGTCCAGCTCTAGTCTGTAGCATAAGGTGGTACCAATCACTTAGAATTGGTACCACCTTATTAGCCAGGTTCTGACATGCCTACCCTGTTTTCCAAAGGTCAAAATCACTTCCTTAGCCAAGAAATCTGGACACACAATACCGAAGAAGTCCACACTTTTCTAACCTAACTGTCCACGAGTGAACTACTGCATCCCTGTGCACCGTGCAAGCACAGGACAGGACGGTTCTGTTTTAGGTAACTGTTTGGTACTCGGTTCTGCTAATGCACAATGATTTGGTTACTGTAAATAGTAGTGGTGATCTAGGTTAAAACCAACATCATTTTTGGAATATGAAACTTGTTCCATTCTTCTCCTGGGGTACAGAGTTCTGCCTGTTTAGTTAAGCAATTTGCCTAACCGCTTACCTCTAGACATAGATCATAGTAACAGTTTGCACAGCTTCAGAGGACAGACAAGCTCTTTTTTGCTCATTTCATTGTTTTTTAGATTTCATATTTAAAGGATTAATTTTCCATTTTTGTCCTGTACTTTTAAAATTAGGCTTATAAAAAGCTCATACACTACACAAACAAATTAAGGGGACACTTGGTCATCACATTATAACACAAACTCAGATAAAGTTCAGGGTTATCCGTGAAGTTAGGAAGCATAACTCATTGTGAATCCATTTTACCTGCTTTGGTAACACAGTCTCCAGAGTGTGCAGCAAACAGCAAGAGACTTTACACAAGGAGAGCAGCAGCAGCAGGACCCGGGTCTGTTCTCTTCACAAACTCTTTCACATCTGTCACACATGCTCAGTGTGAACCTGCACTCATCCGTGAACAGAACTGGTGCCAGTGGCTGACCTGCGAGTTCTACTGTTCTCTTGAGTTCTACGGCACTGGTCTGTGAACACAGGTCCCACTGAAGAACACAGGAACTTCCTGCCCCCCTCATGGAGTCTGATTCTGCATGAACCACAAGGCTAACTGAGCTACCATGTTATAGCTGATGGAAGACGACTGGTGGTCTGCTGGAACAATTTAGTTTGGAACTCAAGCTCTAGAATTTAGATTTTTGAAGCTCAGGTATTTTGACATCGTTCAGCCAGTGAGTGTTTGGCTTGCAGAGCACGCAGAACCAGGGAAATTTCAACAGTCTGGGACACATACATTTATACAACACCGCAACCTTGCATTGTTGTGTTTTCACTTCAAATCAAAGCTTTATTGCAGAGGAAACCACAAGTCTCAGTCACAAGACAGACTGCATACATACTGTTGACTCACATACATCTGTTTTCCCCACAGTGAATTCAGCATATTTTGTGTTTGCTCCGTGTGGGGCCCTTGAGGACCAAGAATTCAGCAAAGCTTTGCTAATTTGTCTAGATTGCTCGGCACGGAGTGGCACTCTTCTAATTACACCACAGTTACTATCACGCCTGTTTGAGCAGCTCCTCCCTGCAGCTCTCCAGGAGCTTTAAAAAAGGGGCAGGAGGAGGGCTAAAATGGAAGCAGTTAACACACACAACAGTTATGATTTTTCTGAGAAGAAAAGGTATAAAAATATCAGCATAAAATTGAAGGCTACACTGTGAAAAGCACACTGGAGTGAAGCAGGCTTTTTGCACTTTTCCGAAATGTATTCAGTTTGTGCCGCAGGGTAACAGAGTGTTCCCTGCCTTATAGAGGAGCTAATAGGTTTTCATTGGAGATCCATTTTGTTTAGAAGTTGTGCAGCCCTTATGGAGAGAGGATCTATATAAACACACAAGCTTTCAGTGCCTGAGCCCATATTGCTTTACTTCCTTACTTCCTCATGCTATTTTCCCTCTTGCAGACCCCCATTGCTACGCCCTCGCTCTCTTTCTGAGCAGCCCCCATTCTTTTTGTTACACTTATTTTATTTTTTTCACAAGAGCTCTTAGTCCAAAAGGCTCCCATTCAGTCTGATGTACAAGTTTCCAGCAGCCAGATGAAAGCTCCAGCAAATGGAAGGCTCACAATAGAGATTTGGAACACCTTGTGTGATATAGACTTTGGTTTCAGTCTGGCTGGATGGATAAGAAAAAACTTTCAGCACTGTCAGACTTGATTATGAGCCTCTTTTCTATGAAAAGGATATTTTTAAGGATTGGCTTAATTCCCACTGTCTAATGTGGCATGAATGAACGAGAATCAAAGAGTTGATGAATAACAGCCCCACCTGTCGTGGCTTTCTGGTTCTGACAGAGGTCTTCCTCTTAAAAGGGAGTTCTTCTTTCCCACCGTCACAAATTGTTTGCTCACACAGAACCATTTGACTCTCGAGGTTTTCTCTCTATGATTACAGTATCCTTATCTTACATTATAAAGTTCATCTTTATTATTGAAATAGTTTTTTCAGCTAAAATGATTCTTATACTCAATTCCCTCTGTGAATTGCCCCCTTATCCTGATGGAGGGGTTTGTGTGTCCCAGTGACCCCAGGGGCTATGTTGTCCAGGAGCTTTTTCCCCCTCTGATAGGGTCTCCAAAGACAAATTGGTCCTGAGGGACCAGAAGAAGAGCAATTCACATGACCCTTATGAGAGGAAGATCAAGGGAACAGTTTACCCTGCCTGGGATAGGGTTACGGGGGCCCTACACTGAAGCCGTGTTTGGCCCTTTGTTATGAGCCGTTCATGCCCTGTACAACTGCAGTGAGAGCTTGGTCCACACTGCCACCAACAAGTTGGACTCGTTTCAGGTGGTGGCCTTCAACCCGCACCGGTGCAGTTCACAGCTGAGTGTGAAGCGGCGGGTATGAGAATTAGCACTTTCAAGTCTGAGGTTATGGTCCTGAGACGGAAAAGTAGCTTGGGTTTTGTTCAATATTGAGGGAAGAGGGGTGCGGCAGACTGACAGACAGAGTGGGCCCATTGTGGTGAACAGAGAGCTGAGCATAAAAGCGAATGTGTCAATTTACCAGTCGATCTATGTCCCTACCCTCATCTATGGTCACAAGCTTTGGGTAGTGACCAAAAGAATGAGATTGCAGATAAAAGCAGTGGAAATTAGCTTTCTCTGAAGGGTGGCTGGCCTCTCCCTTCAGAGGCTGGATAGGGAGTTTGGTCATTCAGGAGGGAAACGCTACTGCTTCGCAACAAAAGGAGCCAGTTGAGTTGTTTTGGGCATCTGACTAAGGCATGTCTTACTGGGGGTAGACCCAGGACACGCTGGAGAGATTATATCTCTTGGCGGGCCTGGGAAAGCCTCGGTGTTCCCCTGGATAAGATGGAGGAGGTGGCTGGGGAGAGGGAGGTCTGGGCTTTTCTGCTTAGGCTGCTGCCCCCGCGACCCGGCCCCGGATAAGCGGTAGAAAATGAATAGATGGATGATGCTTATACTCAAAATAGAATTTTTACTTTATTTTCAAAATTTTGCCTTTGTCAGATCACATTTTGTTAAACATAATTTTTCCTTATTGTTCCTTAATCCTTATTCCTTAATAATCCTTTGTACTTTCTAAATATTACCAGGCAGAATTGACCAAATTCTGATAATATAGAGTCATTTCATATTTTTTATATGAAATTACAGCTGCTCCTCTTCCAGCTCCAGAAGGAAATATCTGGCTCTTGAGCCATTCAGTGCTCAGTCCTCTTTTCCAGTAACTTTAAGAATGTGGTTTCTTTTGTAAAGAAGTGCAGTGTGGTATTGATATTTTGCAGCCTCGTGGCTGTTTTCACTATATGAAAATAAACAGAGAATACCATCCAGGAAGTTTGATATATGCAGTATGCTGTTTTCTTTCAGCTGCTCCATTTAGGGGTTGCCAGATCATCTGCTTCCATCTCACCGTGTCTCTGTTATGTGCAGTATGCAAATAATTGAAATAGTTTTTCTTCATACATACAATGAAACATTGAACAGTGGCTTTGGAAAAACTAAAAGAAAGACAAACTGTATCCAAATGTATGAACCACATAATGTATTTTAAACAAGCGCAGAGTATTTAGTACATTTTTGGAGTGAATGAGGTCACGCAGTGAGTGGGAATCAGAAAGGCTGGACTCCATATTATCTTTCAGCCCAGTTTTATAGCAAAACCTGAAATTATTTAGTTCTCATTGCAGCACCGGTAGTGACACTGACCCTAGCCAAATGCAAGACTAGTGAGAAAAAACAAACAAACAAACTAAAAAAAACCCTGAACAAACAGAAGAGACGAGGAAGGAAAAAATGTCAGTGACCACCACCTATATAATTATTCCTCTTTGGGGGTTGTCTCATTCTTGCCCCTCTAGTGCACCTGATTTTAATTTCATTAACATCAAAGCAGCTGAAATTGATTAATAACCCCCTCTGCTACTGAACTGACCAGATCAATATCCCAGAAGTTTAATTGACTTGATGCTAAACTCTGATTATTTATATTTTAACCCAAACCCTGATCTTTTTTCTAACCCTAACCAAGTTGTTTTTAGTGCCTAAACCTGACCAAGTAACATTTTGAATTAATAATGAATTACAAAATAATATAAATGATGTGTAAAAATCTGATGTCTATGACTTGAACTTGAGCTTATGGTCATAAATCCCTGAGGGTGGAGTAGTTCACACTTCACTGTGTGGACTTTGCCTGCTCTCCCTATGTCTACGGGGAGCTTCTTCCCACAGCCCAAAGATATGCTTGTTTCTTGGATGTGAAGATAAATTATGTAGATGGAACAAAGCAGTGTACGGGTGAATGTGGACGATAGTCTAAAACACTGAGTGTTCAAAAAGAGCTAGAAAAACAATATAAATACCAGTCTAAATGGCTGATCCATATTATAAGATAGTTGAACAACTTGCTGAGTGTGTCTGACTATGTTCTGAAGGAGCTGTAAGTTTATAAGTTAGTTTCATACAAAGAGGCTGTTAGAGCCACATCATCACCTGCAGAACTTGGAAACTTTGGTGACAGTTCTCCTTATTTCAGGCTTTTAGTCATGCTTAAGGATAAATTTTGACAACTTTCAGATGGATATAAATCCAGACATTTCTTCTGGGAGGTGCTTTATAGCGCAGAAAAGACTTGCTGTTGAAATGATGCCTCTTTTTAACTTTATCGGTGAATTATCAGATTCTGCAACATGATTTGCACACTGGGCTATTAGAACATTTTAATAAAAAAAAAAAAAGTCATGATAAAGGGGAGTCACATTCTGTTTTCCAAAGATAAAAATACAATTTCCTGAGGCCAAGAGACCCTGATTTCTGCCGTCTGTCTTACATTGTCTAGATGTTGTTTTTTCCTCCACACTTCTGTCCCAAGTCATTCCGTTATACTGGTGATAATTCTGAGGCCTGGCAGTCTAATCCTGAAATTTAACATTGGTATTTTTTTGGATCTCACACACACACACACACACACACACACACACACACACACACACACACACACACACACACTTCTATTGCTAATTAGAATTTACTCAGATTAAAAAGTAACCTAAGAGCGTTAAAACCCACTTATTGTCATTTCTGCATCTGTTCAGTAGATTGTAGCTCCACAACCCCCCCCCCCCCATACTTTCCTCCTTCTACAGCTGAAACTTCTATTTTACACCATTAAGTGTTTTTCTACATATCTGCATATCACCCACATCTTTAAAGCAGCAAATTATCCATGAAGTAATCTGCTAGCTTTCAACAGCCTCACATAATTAACTGACAATCAGATGCTAAAATGGTTTGGGCATTACTAGAAAAAATGAAGAAGCTGTCATGCTTAGGCACAAATTGAACTCTAAATTCATCCTCACACTGGAAGCAAGTTTAAAGCATTTATTTACAAAATTATTCAGTGAAGAGACGAGCGAGGTAAAGCAGTCTGTGGGAACTGAACCAGGAATGCTACGAGAGAGGAGAAGGAATATTAAAAAGGCGGAGGTGAATATGGGAGATTCTCTGAATTACTGTGAGCTGAGCTTGTTATCTTGTGGGTAGATTGAATGCCTCAGAGGTGTATGAGGAGGACAGGCAGGATTCCAGCTGGGGGGGCGATTGCAGTAGTGGAGAGCGGACAGGCAGGTGTGCAGCAGGTAAGTCCTTCTCTTTGTGGGTAAGGTTCTCCAGAAACTCACTCTTAGATGAGGAGTTCTGGGCATGTCTCACTGGGAGGAGGCCCAGGGGCAGACTCTGGACATGCTGGAGAGATTATATCTCTTGGCTAGCCTGAGAATGCCTTGGGATTCCCTTGGATGAGCTGGAGGAGGTGGCTGGGGAGAGGGAGGTCTGGGCTTCTCTGCTTTGGCTGCTGCCCCTGCGACTTGGCCCCGGATAAGTGGAAGAAGATGGATGGATGGATGGATGGATGGATGGATGGATGGATGGATGGACTTTCTCATAATGCCAAAAATCACTTTCACTGCATCTCAGAAATATGACTCAACATTATTAAAATAACACTTACCATGTTATAATACTTCTTTTCTTGATGGCAGTGGACTTTGGCAGCTGATGGCAGTGAAATCTTTTTCTTTATTGTAGCTAATGTAAAATTGTCATATTCTTATTATGGGATCACTGTAATTTACTGTATGTTTTAATCCTAGTTAAAATGTTGATTGATTTTAATGTGACAGAAAACACTGGTATGATGGTTGAGCCAGACTTCACATTATTTGCCTTCTCAACATAACGGTCAAACATAAGTTACACAAGTTCCACCCTGCAGTATTTGTTCCATTACATCCTGAATGCTTTTGAATTTAGTTAGTTCTTAGTTCATTTTATAAAGCATTGCAGCAAGTGATGGGGAAAAAAAACACCACAGAAGAGCACTCAAGCGTTCACAGAAAGACTTGTACATTTACCAATTATCTTTTTGGAAATTAACTTCCAAGAAAATAACGTAATTTCAGCTCCTGAATCTGAAAAATTCCCAGAGCACCACATTTCTGGTGTTTTCTTTAACACTTTGCAAAAGCCTAGAAGCTGCTTCTTTGTTTGTACTTCGAGTCTGTTTTCCTTGATTTTACTCAACAGGGAATGAGAAATCCAGTCAGTAAATACTGCGTACTCAGTCACCAGAATGTAAGCTCAAATAAGTAACATTAAACAACATCGGGTATTAGGAAGTGTCTGGTAGCTAGGTGCTGTTGTTACTATATTTTGCAGCACTGTAACTGAAATGCTTACAAGCTGTAAGTCCAGTTTCTACTGATAAGGAACAGCTCTTTAAGATTTTAAACTAGTGGACACACAAATGGATTTATCTCTTGTACACAAACGCAGAACTGAAAAATTGCAGTCCATGCTCATCTGCTGTGGGCATAGACTGACTACTTAATATAGAGAGAAACAGGGCACATGACACAAAGGGAGAAGACCATGAATCCACTGTGCAAATGTCTTTCACTGTCATTCCTCCATGGAAGGAGAAAATTTTTCTGATAGAATGAGCCCCAACATTTTCAAGAGGATCTAACTCAAAAAGAGATGCTTGTGAATATGAATGGTATCACACAGCCAGTGTGAATGGAGCTGTGCAGAGGAAGCCCCATAAACTCCTCTGAGATGTGCAAACATCTTGCAACCACCAGAGAAAGTCAATTTAGATGTGAACACCAAATATAGACACACACACAGACACATTTTTTCACACTTATCCCAGCTGCCATGCTGTAAAAATGCCTCTTGGCAATAAATTTTATACCAGTGGAAAACCTGTTTATTTGTTCCATATTTGTAAGGAAAATACATTTGTGGATTGTGCCCATGAAAAACTTGCCACCTTCTCTGCCAAACAGCTTATTCTGCTATTGTTTGGTGTAATTTCAATTCAATTTATTCATATAGTGCCAAATCACAACAGTCACCTCAAGGTGCATTATATTGTAAGGTACAGTAAAGCCCAACAGTCAAAATGAACCCCCATGAGCAGCACTTGTTGACAGTGAGAAGGAAAAACTCCCTTTTAACAGGAAAAACCTCCAGCAGAACCAGGCTCAGGGAGGAGCAGCCATCTGCCACGACTGGTTGGGGCTGAGTGGAGAGAGACAGGACAAAAGTCTGTTACTCCGGTAACTGACTTCAGGTTCAAGTTACTCTCCTTTCAGGAACAGAAAACCTGGAGTTTCCTTCAACTCAGGGTTAGCTAAACCCCCTTCCTGGAATAGGGCTCTGGCTTGGCGCTGGTCTGCCTTCAATATGTCCTGAGCCTTTTACTGTACATGTATTTTATTCATCTTTTCATTCTTATACAATTTTAAATTAGTTTTTATTAAATTTGTAAAATCAAAAATGAAAATGAAATTCTCCCAAATTTGCTAAGCTTGGAAAACTATCTGCTCTTGCTTCTTGAATAAGGCCTAAATTATGAGTCAAATGTATACATTTTGACTCTGGTCACAGA
>JASGAU010390456.1:0-15441 GCA_030220045.1 Australoheros facetus
TATATATATATATATATATCACAAATACAATAATACAGCACTATCTTAATGTCTATTAATGTGTCAAAAAAATACAAAAATGAAATCAGTACTAATCAGTGTTACCTGCACGGTATTTGAGTAGCAGGTCCCAAATAGAACGTCTGGAGTAGGGATCCACCCCAGATGTGGGCTCATCCAGGATCACCACCTTGGCTCCGCCAACAAAAGCCAGGGCAACCGACAGCTTCCTCTGCATGCCCCCTTAAATAGAACACCACAATGTACTGAGGGTGCGTATATTATTGCATGTGTGTGTGTGTGTGTGTGTGTGTAGTCTGCATACAGTGAGCTTCAATAGATTTATGTGTACATTTATGCTTCCCAGCACACCTGAAAGGTTCTGGGTCAGCACATCTCTCTTGTGAGGAAGACCCAGATCCTGCAGCATGTTCTCCACCTCCTCCTGAGCCTCTGCTACTGGATGGCCTTTCAGCAGAGCGTAGAAGAGGATATGCTCTGCCACAGTCATACTGAGAAAGAGCAAGAGAAATATGAGGAAAGAGTGAGCTATACATGCAGTACAGCGCTATGTTTATATCTGTTTGCTTATGTAAGGTGTCCGAAAACTACTTCTGTTATTTTGTAGCCTTTTTAATGTATGCTTCAATTACGTGGGGAGGTACATACTACTGAAAAAGGATGTTGTGTTGAGGACACATTCCCAGAGACTGTCGGATGGTGTCCATGTCTGTGCGGATGTCTTTGCCATAAATGATGGCTGTCCCTGACGTGGGAGGATACATACCAGTCAAGATAGACCTGGGAGAGACAGAAAGAAGAAAACAGATATTTTAAAGTATATGTTACATGTTCATACTATAGATGTACATATATGTGCATGTACTGCATCTGTTTGGCATACATAGTGGTGGTCTTTCCAGCTCCATTGTGGCCCAGAAAGGCAGTAATCTGACTCTCATAGAAACTGATGGTGAGGCCGTCCACAGCTGGTCTGAAGCAACTACCGAAGACCTTGACCAGGTCCTTGATACAGACACCCTTCACTAGATCATCTGGCTCTGCCTCTAAGAATGGCTGCTCTGTACACACCAAAGAGAAATACATGTCATTTCATCTTTTCATCTTTTTGTCTGGATATGGAGTGAAAAATGCATTTGGGCAGCAAAAAAAAACTAAGTTCAACTAATCAGTTACTAAAAAAAATTACAGAATAATGTTTTCAATAAATAACAAAAATGTCATTATATTTCCCAAATGTCAATGAATGTAGCAAGGAGCATGTGAGCTTATCCAAACGGAATGCCATACAGTGAAAAGAAAAAAGTTTCCATCACTTATTAACTAAACATGGACCTGAAAGGCTTGCCGTGTACATACACAAATGCCAGCAAGTGCAAACACATACAAGGACACTGGGTTCCCACACAATTAATCTTAACAGGGAGAAATGCAAAGTGAATGCCAAGAAAGAGATTTCTAACACTTCACTGAAATCAGCTGTTCGGAAAAACATTATATAAGTGTAAGTCATAAAATACATAATTAACTGTATGTGGAAAAAAATGCTGTAATTTGTTCTTTAAACTCAGAAAGTAGCAGACAGCTAAATGTAGAACTGGTGAATTTTTAGACACTGCTGTTCCATCCATTATACCGTCTTTCTCCTGGTTCTTTTCAGGCTCGTTCTCCTTCCCCAGCCTCTCACGCTGATCCTGATGCTCACATGAGGGTGGCTCCTCCATAGCCTTGGGTTTCTCCTGGTTTTTCTCCTGATCATGGATTCCATCCTCTTCGTTTGTTTGCTGCCTTCCTTGCTCTTTGTTTGCCAGATTATCAAAACCTTTTTTATCCAACTTCATTCTGGTATTGCCTTTGGGAAATGGGATTTAGATTAGTTTGTTGCTGGATGACAAATACAGTCCAGTGCCTTTATCACTGTTTCCTATCTGTCTCCACCATCCACTTTCAAATAATATACCCACTAAAAAGCAGTAATTGTACCTGAAGCTGGAGCCACAGTGTTGAGCCAATAACAGGGCAGAAAGGGGAAGTAAAATGGACGGCCAATTCCATACTGTCCTGTGATGAAAATAAATCATATAACTGTATAAATGACCAGAATTATTTTTAACGCAAGTGTTGTAACCAGACCCTTTGTTATTCTCTTACACACTGACCAGGGAATACATTGTCCAGGTACCATGCCAGGACACCATAGAGGACTGTGTCCAGGCCCATCATGCAGATGGAAGTGAGGAAGGAGAACTCGTCCCCCTCCAGGGGGCTGGTCTGGATGTTGTCCCACTGAAGACCCAGACCCTGCTCCTCGTACCTTGATAAATACTCTGTCCCAAAGCCAAATGCCACTTGAGACAGCAGACTCTGAGAGAGAAATCAATACTAATGTTATTTTTGCTTGACATTTAAACTAGAAGAAAATTCAACATGTAGTTCATCTATCAGGTCTATAAGTAAAGAAATAGAAACAGCTGCGGTTGGCAAAGCAGTTAATATCATTATTCATATTATCATTATTTGTAAGCATGCTTTTTAATTTCAGACACCCACCACCAGGATCTTCATATCTTTGGTGATACGCTCTTGCCAGGCAAAGCAGAAAATGTGTGGAAGGTAAAGGGTGAAGTAAACAATACCACAGCATGCAGCTGCCAAGTTTGCCTGGTTGAAGAAGACACTAAGAAGAAAGCATTGCGTGATGGTGGCCATGGTGAAGGTGAGCAGAAACAGGAAAAGGATGATCGGGTTGCTGTAGTTCAACACCCTGCCTCCCTGCAAGGAAGGCAAAAACACACAGGGTGATGTTTTCACACTCAGTGTGCTTGGACCTTGGAAGAAAAGCTGTATGTAATATAAACACTTATTGGCCTGGGTAAGTGAAAGATAAATTGTTTTCCCCAGACCTCATTTTAGTGGGTTGTGATTCATAGATATGATGCCCAAAGTAAGAAATACTAATTAATTTTCATAATTTGGAAGTTTTAATGTTTGATTTTTTTTTTTTTCACAATGCTCCCACTAGATGTCACAACAGCCCATTTTACAAGAATGTGTCTGCTGATTAACTGGCTGTCTACACAGAAGAACTTCTGGCTTAGAAGAATTAATCATTCACCGGGCCATTACTGCAAAGACACTGACATAATTCCCATGATGTCACAGTATTCACAGTTCTTTGACTAATGATTTATAGGGTTAGTATGCGCTTAGTGAGAAACTGCTATCAATTTGTTATTTCAAGGTAAAACTCTTGTAATGATTCATAGTATGAGTGGTGATTTCCTGACATGTTACATAACAGATGTACTGACTTCATCACACACGGTGTGTCTGGTAACAGATGGACTGCAGTGCAAAATTATGTGGTTAAATTCCAACTTAATGCAAATAAAGTGAATGGTAGTGGTAACCAGAAATGTGCATGCATGAGCTACATAAAAGTCTAGACATAAAGGAACTCTTAGATATAAGAGGAACGGAAAAAGCAAAGAGATTTTGATCATTTTTCTCACCATAATGATGGCAGTAAGGAGACCTGTGCTAGTGCCCATCATGATAAAGCTGTCAATAAACCACGTGGACCAAATGACACCATTGGTGACCCCTATGGCTTTTAGGGTCTCCTTCAAGCGCAGTTCCTTCTCCAGAACAATGCTCTTTACTGTCATGGACACAGAGTAGACCCAGGCCAGCACCATGAAGATGGGGAAACAGCGGTTCAGAGTCAGCATGAAGCTTGAAAAAAGAGAAAGTGGACAAAAAGAGATGAAGGAGAATTATGTAGGGATTGGTGCAGAAATCTCACAGTCTATAAGATTTACTACTAAAATAGATCCGTTTTGCTAGATGGATGGATAATTTATGACTATACATTGAAAGCAAAAGCTATGATCAGATTAAATTGTATTTAATTATAATATTTCAACTAACAGATCATCCACGTAACAAGGGTAAGGCATTTGCTGTAGGTAAACACCCAGAGGCCACTCTTTTCCTGTCTGTGTCTTGATGATGGCATGCTCTATTATGTCCTGAAGGTAAGCAAAGCCACCCCAAACATAACGGAGGTCATCCATAGGATCAGCTCTGGGGCCTGGATCCCAGTACCTGAGGAATACACACATATTTACCCTCTACATTTTGGCTGTGGTTATACTAAATACATAATTTAAGTAGAATTTGATCCTAACCTGTCTTTGACCTTATTGGTGCGCTCCACTGCATCGATATCCATACGGAGCTTGAACTTAACATGAGGCGGGACATTAGTAGTCCAGGAGTACATATTTACAAAGACGACACCTGCCCAGAACTTTCTGTCCTCCAGCATCCCCAGCGCCCGATAAGTGACAGCATCCTCGTCTGGCAGAGCCACAAATTTATCCAGAATCACACACTGGGAGAGAGAGGACGAGCACAAGAGAAACAAAAATGCACAGGTGTGCACTTTAGGTCACTGTCAGCCTTACTTGAGACTACTAAAGGATTTTCTTTCTTTTTTACTTCGGCATTGAGCTTCTTTTTTTTTAATGTCAAAAAATTTTGCAACCTCGAAAAGTCAAATCATATGAATATAAAACTATAGAAACTTTTAACAAGAACAGTAGTGGTTTAAGCTAAAGGTTCACATCTGTCGGTTAATGTAATGAAAATGACGATACTAATATGCTTCACACAAAAAAAAAGTCTTCACGCTGTGGTTTCAGTAAAAGTTATGAGAAGTCAAAAGGAAAAAAATTAACTGAAAACCATGAAAGTTTTTACAAAAGTGAAAATTTTAATCTACAGGAGGCGCTAGAGAAAAGTCAATTACCAAAGTCATCTTGAATTCATCCTTTGGGAAACTACAATTATCTAAAGATATGACAGTTTGGCCAAATGTGGGAGACATACTGGCAGACAAACACTGCCTTTCCTCGGGTTAATCCAATAGAATGGCTCGAAATGTGAAAGACAAGAGATGCCACTGAATGACAATTATCTACACAATTTGCAGTGGCATTTCAGAAGTGGTTGTCTCTTCACTGAAAAGCGTATCTGATATAGCCATTCACTGTAAGTGAATGCTAATAGGGAGGGCCTGGTTTCAAAAAGAATCACTTTAGAACAAAAAATATTTACCCCTAACATACCATTCCAAACACAAAACACAAGTTAATGTGCAGACCCACATATGCATCCAAGTACATTAATTATACAGTATGCATTTATGGACACAATATCCATAACACATACTGAAAAATACCTCAAAAGACCATCCCTTCTTTTACTCAAGCATACTAGCACTGCAGCCCCGCTGGGTGGTGTGATATGCATGCATGCCACCAACATGACTCAGCCAGCCATCAAGCCCATGTTCATTGTTGCCTCATTATAAAGGATGTTGGACAGAGTGACAGCTGTATCTAATCGACCTCAATCGTTCCCACTCTCCCTGTCACACTAAAGTGCTGTAAGCTTCAACTTGGACAAAAACACAGTGCACCAACCATCTACCCCACCATGCCCCCAGGTACCCCAGTGTCGCCCCCCAAGTGTGATAGGGCTCTCATCGTGCTTAGCTTGTGCAGGGAAATGGGCAACTTTGTTTCTAACACATTGGCCCACTCATAGTGAAGGGCACTGACAAAAGATGGTCTGTGATGGCTTTTTTGTTTTAAACACTGCTCTCAATCAACAGTAAAGAAAAGAGACTTGACAGCTAGTTTGTTGCTCTGGCACAGGCCCACCTGGGTGGATTTCCATGTGTTTGGACAGGGAGACAAATTACAGGTCCCAAACACAGTATGCTGACATCATGTCAAGAGTTGCATTGAGCACGTAGTGGTTAGGTAACCAGGGCACTGAAATCAACGAGTGGCAGGACCTGTGATTAACTGGATTATTTCATGAATGGGCCTGTCACCTATTCAGGTGAAGTAAAAATGGCAAAAATGTCTGCATTCTTACTGTCCAAGTCAGACAGGTGAAAAGGTTACAAAGATTTTTTTTAAAATGCAGCAAAAATCATTCTGACACTTTATATTCATCTGGAAATGCCGAGCTCCCTTTGACTAGTCAAAATAATTCCTCACACTGATGCACACTTCTCAAAAACGAAGCCAGTGGTATTGGAGAGGCAACTACAGGAAGGAAATGCTAAATGCGACAAAAACGTAACAGCCACTCACGTCCCCATACTGGTTGAGCATGCGAATCACCCGGTCTGTAAGGTTGAAGATGTCTCGCCAGTCAAAATCAGGCACGTCATCAGGACGTTCCTCTGGTGGGCTGTTGTGCAGGAAGTTGAGGATGTGTTTGGAGGAGAAAGGCGCCGTCTCTAGACTCCTGTCGATGAAATCCATCACAGAAGGATTGCGGATGGTGTCCTGAAACAAAGGGAAGCAGAGTCATCATGCTTATTTACAGTTTTTTTTTTTCCATTAACAGCAAGAACCCTTTTTTTAAGAAGACATCGCTAAGTCACCAGTTGGAACCCAATAATCCTGCCATGACAAGTAAATAAAAAAAAAAGGGCAAAGAATGCAATGATGTTATTGTTATCTGAAGTTATTAGACTAATTTAGGGAAGGTTAAGTGATGGAAGAATCGAGAATACAGAAATACTGTAGATGGCAAATGTAACATGAGGATAAG
The DNA here is from genome assembly GCA_030220045.1 of Australoheros facetus. Classification (NCBI taxonomy): domain Eukaryota; kingdom Metazoa; phylum Chordata; class Actinopteri; order Cichliformes; family Cichlidae; genus Australoheros; species Australoheros facetus. The sequence continues at coordinate 6,658 of JASGAU010390456.1, forward strand.
TGGTAGGACACAAAACAAGCCTTACACTGAGGTAAAAATAAATGTGAAGGACTGGAAGTGTTACAAAAAGCGAGGAAAATAGAAAAGGGAACAAGATGGCATATTCTTTCAGGAAGTTCCTGAGACCTCAGTAAAATTGGTGGGGAACAGGATCAAGATAAAATAACAACACCATTTCCCAAGAATAACTGTTGGGCATTGGATATCAGCTGAATGGCAACAATAAGGTAGATCATTATCATGCATATCCCATTTCTTAAAGACAGCAGGGCTGGTATGTGCTTATGTAATTTTTAACCACAGTTGAAGTCAGGTCACTTTAAGTTCAGTGACCTTATTAAAGAGATTGCGAAGGGACATTAGTATTTTAATTTATTTTCTAGTTATGCTTTAACGTTAAAAGAGTCTCAACCACCCACACCTTTTCATTCAGTCACTACCCTACCCGGATCATCTTGACTTGGACTCCATCTTGGAAAAAAGCCCAGATCTGAGGAGCAACTTCTTCCCAGGCCTTCCCCATAGTCCTCAGCCTCTCCAGCTCCTCAAACGTAGTGTTAGCCTACGGGAGAGATGCAAATGAGTGTTACAGTAGTTGGAAAGCATTAAGCAAAAGACGCAGAGCTATTCACACTGTTGGTCATATCTTAATGAAAAACAATCAGTAACATAGGAACAGATACAAATACAACCACAGTGCAAACATGAAATATACAAAAGAAAGTAACAAGTTCATTGAATCCACATATGTGTACCCAACATTCAGACATCAGATACACACTCTGTCACAGATCTCCTAATCTCCAGCGACATACCATTCCCACATTAAACTCCCTGTGAAAACAGGCTTAGCAAAGACAACACACACATTCTCACACAAAGAATTCCTGTAGGCCTGTACAGATAACCAGAAACTGTGCAACAAATATTTACCGCACGCTTATCGTTAAAACCCTGGATGTGTATGGGTAGGCTACAGTGCTTTGTGTGGCACATACACAAGGCTGGCTACTTCAGCATTCAGCCATGTGCAGTGGGGGATGAAAGCACTCAAGAGTACACCCAATTAAACGCCTTCCTCTTGTGTGTGTCTGATTTTGGGTGACAATGGGGACAATGGAGCAGGGGTGACAATAGAGGCTGTTGGTGACAACTGGCTGAATGCATTCAGCCTGCCCAGTGAATCCCAGTCAGGTTCCCACAAGTGAGCGCTTCCTCACCCCATGAGGCAGTTTGAAAACAGCAGGCAAAAGCGGAGAACAGGGAAACTGGGGGATTACTTAGTTCCATAATTTCATCAAAGGGAGCAGTCAAAGTACCTTTTAGGTAGCTGACATGTAACTTTGAGTATGTATATAGACATGGTAGCAAATGTGACACTAGTGGGCACTCTGTTTAGATGCATCTAACACAAGAGCAACTGTAAACATATGAATGGTTGTTGACTGTGAGCTCACTGAATAAATATTCCTCTACCCATGTTTTCTAGTAAAAATCTACAGAACTCTGAATTATGTGACTTTGCACTTTAAGATGAATTCTTACAGTGTGACAAATAAAATGATGGCAGGATACCGTGCAGACAAGACCCACATAGCTCAACACTGCACAAGAGCAGTCACATAAAGCATGACAACATATGTTTAAACGCATGGTTCTTCACTTTCTTATAAAATACACTGATGCATGACAGGAGTTGACAGCATGACAACAAAAGAGCCTATGGAGGCTATGTTTTCAGTCTTGTAAAGTAATGGATTAACCCCTTGGTCATTGCATTCCTTGAGCAATCAAGATCCCAGTCTGAGAGAAGAGGAAAACAAAGAGGTCATTAAAGGTTGGGAAGGGGGAAACACAAGTTTTTTTTGTGTCTCTTTGTGTGTGTGATCACACATCCTTAAGGACAGACTTTCTTGCTTGCACAATATTAAAAAGGCCGTGGCACTATTAGACTGTGTGGCAGTCACCATAGCTGATCAGCTTGTGTTCTTGCATTGCAGCCAAACCATCCATGACTGCNCCCCCCCACCCCTCAAAGGGCTTTGATCAACACATATCTACATCTAGATAGAAAGGGTTGGACATGACATGATGAAAGCTGATCGCCTTTTGAGGGGAAATGCATTGTTTGCTACAGTAAACCTGCCTTCTCCAAATACAAACAAGTGCATGGATGTTACTGAGTAACAGAAATGATCTAAAGTAGGTTATCTGTGATATAATACATTTTTTATTTTTTTATTTTTTTCTTGGGGGAGGGGGGTCACCAGAATATAAAACCTACATGCTGAGAATCCCCAGTCAAGTCTCATAAAAACCACTTAAAAGATTCACTGAACTTGTCCTAAACTAAGGTTTTTAAAAGGTTTTTCCCCTCACCACTTTTGCTGCTGTGGAGCTGTTTTTTGTTCCATAGACAAGGTTTAAGTGCTCCATCTATCATGTCTTAAATGCCGCTTACATTTCGTATGATCTTTCTGACAGCTGGAGAGTCAGGGGCATAGAGGATCCGTCCCATCAGCATGGGCTTCACAGAGTTCCACACAATCCTGGTGGCAGGGTTGGACTCCAGTTCTTTCATCAGATCATTGCAGAAAGGAGCTGAAGGGAAAGATTATGTGTTATATAACCGCCGTTACAATATAGGTCACGTAAGGCGCTCTAAAATCTGTAGAACCCTATCAAACAGGCCATGGCACAAAGAATTTAGAAACCAGGTATACCGTGGATAATGTTGTGTAAGTTGGGCAGGGTGGAGATTAAACACAATTTGCTGATGATAATGAGAACAACCAGATTTGGAAAAATATTCATCCTGATCAAAGGAGTTTCATTTGTATTTGGTCTTTGTTATTTGAAATTCCCATATTATGTCATTATCTCTTAATTTAGACAGAGATCTCGATTGAGACATACTTTCCCATCCATCCATCCATCTATCTATCTATCCTCTTAGCCCAGCCTATCCAGCTGGCAATCCACATGCAGAGACTGAAGAAACAAAAAGGTGGTTTCTGGCACAACTTCACCTACTTCCAAAGTTCATTGACCAGGAAAAAAAATCAAGAGCTCAAAACTCCAGCAACACTGGCCTTAAAGAACAATGCTTTTGGTTTGGTCTACTATATTATCTGTCATACAAGGTAATGTACCGGCATATGGTGTACTCACTGGTGCTGTTGTCATATCTGTAATGGTCCTGTGCCCAGCCACTGCCGATACCCAGGAAGGCTTTGTAGTTATTGTCTTCATACCAGTTAAAGGAGGTGACTCGGGAGAAAGCCCCCTCAGTGTAGCCACACACGAGGCTGGAGGCAGCAGCCATCATATCCCTGAAGGACAGATTTTTTTGGAGGAGAGGAGTCATGACCCGGATGAGCTCCCTGGAGCTACTCCTCTGGAACAACTGCAGAGAGATAAGAACAAATATTCATTAAATAAAAAAGAAAATGAAAAACTTTTAGATGTAATCAGGCAGCTGTCCAATAATAAAGATATGTTCACTGGAAATCTATAAATGGCTTAGTGGAAATGTGTTTTCTGGGCATCTAGTTTATATCATAGGAATATACAATATACACAATATGGATAAAAGTATGCGTTTGATCCTTTTATTCAGGTGTTTTCAGTCCCATTGCCACAGGTATATAAAATCAAGCACCTAGCCATGCAGTCTGCCTTTACAAACATGTGTGACAGAATGGGTCATTCTAAATATCTCACTGAATTCCAGTGTGGTGCTGTTATTCTTCCCTACTAGATATTCCAAAGTGGTAAGTAATATTATTGCAATGTGGAAGTGCACAAAAGTCGTCATGCTGATTCAATAACTGCAGCGTTCCAGACCTCCTCTCACATCAACATCGTCACAAAAACTGTGTTCCGGGAGTTTCACGGCATCGGTTTCCATGACCGAGCAGCTCCTGCAGGTGTAACGTGTATGTGACCCGGTGCTTTTGTCCATACAGCGTATCTTCCTTTTGCAATGTCAAAACAGCCAATAAGACATAACATTAAAATATCCTCATGTTCAAGTCAAAAGTACAACATTACGTGTATCCACACTTTAGTCAGCTACATCTTCCATGTTAAGTTGCAAAATGTTTCAGTGTTTGAGATGGCAAATTACTTATAATTTACGTATTTATAAAATATACATTTTTTTACAGATCTTAATATATGAAATATGTCTACAAAAGAGAAATAAAAACATTAACTTTAGAGGGTCTGTTATGCCAAGCTAACCTCTATAGAGGACTATACAGCCAGTATCCTGTACACATGTTTATCATACATATCAAATTTAGTCCATTTATAATTCAAAATAACACATGCAACTTGTACGTGCATGGCTCCTTGTTAGATTTAAGGGATATTTAATGTGAAGAATGAGTTTATTTCACATTTTCCACTTTGACCATTCACTCTCTACGGTCCTGAGAGAGACAAGTGTCTCACGAACAGGATGCCAGAATGTCAGTTTCAATGAATGTCCCATGGAAACATCCACAACAAACAAAACAGTATTTCCACATACAGACAGAAAGGGTAATACAAATAAACTACAAATGGCAGCTGCACAAAAAAGTCTCCCACTTAATTCTAACTTTAAGTCACACTCTGATCTTCATACACTGACTACAGCTCATCTAGACTGCCTGAGCTAAAGCCGGCACTAATGACAGTAATTAATGTTCATAGACTTAGTTTCAGTGAGCAAATCACATACACTAACACATGAATTCATCTCCAATGTTTTTTAACCTTTTTAGTGAGTGGAGACTTTACCTTTTCTTGCAGTCTTAATGTTTTTTTCTGTTTTTGTTTTTTTCTTTTTCCATTGGATGGTCCCATAATGATGATGTATTTCTTTTTGAGGCTAAAATGCACCGTTCTGAATTTAGCCTTCCTTACACGCACTAGATAATATCCCCCTACTGTCTGTGTTTGCGTAAAAAGCCAGCACAAGAGGAAGCAACTGTTTCCTGACAACTAAAAATAGTAGACGGTGAACTTTTGAATTGAGCTTCTGGGGCTGCAGGAGCCAGGACTTACCTCTTTCAGCTTGTCCGAAGCAGAGGAGACAACCCGCACCCAGAAGTGAATGTCAATGCCTTTTGAGTGATTGTCCAGTACAAGAGGAAGCTAAGGAGAAACGCAAATATTAAATGAGCATGTCTTTTCCACCTTTGCATATATGTGAAAGCATTTAATCACAAAACTGTAAATCTACAGTGTTCTGCATCTCAAAATTAAACCCATTAAACTCATAAACCAAATTTCCTCCCAACACAGCGGTTGTTACTAATATGTTACTAATATGTCCTTATAAACACACGTTGAAATTATGGGATGCAAACAAGTTGTGAAAATCATCTGTAATTGACTGACCTTGCTCAGTCATACACTATTGCTTTATCTTAACCTGAGCACCACTTTCTATCAAGGATCTGCTGGTTTGCACACAGAGCTTCCAGAAAGTTCACAACACAATAGGCTAAAGATTCAGGAAGCAGAAGAAGGCCAAGACACAGAATAGCCCGTGGAAACATCCTTCCGCTTTGACTTATGTTCCTATCTCAATGCATGCGGATAGGAGATGGGAGGATGTGTGATATGAGTCAAATTAATTTCCACATAAAAGTAATAATATTTTAAGCTATCCCTGTGGCTGTAGTTATACTTTACAGCAAACAATGGAGAATACAGTATCGTTAAAAATAATGGTATTAGGAGTGTACTGAGTGGCAACAACACAAGGATCGATGCTTGAAAGAATTAGCAAACAGACAGGTTCATACAGCTAAGCTCACTTGGCCCAGTCCCATATTCTTGCACCTGGATGAACTAAGGCAGAGGGCAGCCATTGTTTTCATCTCCCTTTTTTGATGTTTATGTTTACTCTCACTCTTTCTTGTTATGATCTCTAAAGAAAGCAGTGCCTCTACACTAAGCTAATTACAGAAAGAGGCTAAGTCAGTCTGGCCAGCCAATGCTTACTGTTTTACAAGCTGTTTGCATCACTGCTGCCTATTTAAAACATGTTGGCAGAGCCAAAACACACTCTTCACTTAGTGTTTTGCAAATGATTTGTTATTTATTATTGTTAGACTAATATTAACATTCTCAGACAGCTAATCAAATGCAGAATGGTTCAAAATCAAATCTTGTCGAAGAAATATTGAATGCATCGTTCTCTACACAAAGCGGCGCACTTGAATTTGAGGGGTTTTTTTAGAGAATGATTTCTTGTTTACTTTGCATCTCCCAGATATTTTCTTTTTGGTCCCACCCCATGAGTCATAACCCTAATAAAAATATTAACATCTGTTTATCCTTTGCGACTCCTGACTTTCAACAGGAGGTACATCAGGAGACAAAAGGCTTGTGTGAGCATGTTGGGTTTTGATGTGGAGGAAAAAACGGATGTGAACGAAGTGCAATCAGAGCCTAAAATACAACATGTGCAAAAGCATGACAGGACATCATACTGAGCTGAAGGTGTATGATCATGCAGATGACAGCTTTTATCTTCAGTAAAAATTTCTGAAGGTAATTAGTGTTTTTTTTTTCTATGCTTTTCACAATATATATGAATGAATTACCCTATGAAGATCTTTAGAAATTCATTTTCAAACATGGCAAGATCCCAAATTGGATGCATCCAAATACAGCTCTATACTGCCCCTTTCTATTCATGAACTGATCGGATAACTCTGCCAAATTGTCATAGTAACTGTAACCATTCAGTGCACAATGCACAGTCTAGTCATTTTACTGGCAAGGGTATGACGATGTAAGTACAGACTGAGTGCTTCCAGTTTAATTAGTCCAGAATGAAATTTTAATTGTGCAAAGGCTAAGTCAGTGGTCATTATTGATGTCCATATCAGCTCTCTAAACTCAAAAATAAAGTCAATACTGACCAGCCGGAAAAGTTTGAAAAAGTCGACATTGGCGTAGAATTTGTCCTCGATGATCTGCAGCCGCTGCGGACTGAGGATGCACATGGCGTTGTGAACCGCGTAGAGTCCTCGGTGACTGGAGAAAATGAGGAACCGCTCGAGCAAGCTGAGGTTGCAGGCGATGTCTTTTAAATGCAAGTCTGGGACTCCAAAAGCAAACTGAAAAAGAGGGAATAGGAGATTTATGTGGATTAAGATGATATCAGCAAAGATAGAAGAACTCAGATCTGTCATTTGCTCTGTGATGTCTTTTGTCTACACTAACAAGTCACTAGCTTTTACTCTATTTCCTGAATTAAACAGCTGTAAATATGATGCTTTTCCCCCCTTTATTGTGTCATACTACCTTTTGTGCCCTATACTGCGCTCCACCAGAATCGTTGCCTTGGTGGTGTGAAGAAATAACGTTGTATTGACTTATTGATGTTAAAATGTCACACTGTGTACCCTCGGATATGTCTGCATGTTTATGCACACGTGTGAGGGCCTGCGTACCTGTTCAGGCCTGATTTGGGCATTAACTAGATGATACACCACAGACTCTGTCAGAGGAATGTCTCTGAGCAGGAATGACGTCAGAGTCTCATCATCCTTCAGGATAGTCTCCACTTTTATTCCTCGACCTGTAGAGAGAGAGAGACAGCGGCAGTTCATGTAATGGAAAAAAGCGCAAACAGTTTCTTGTCTTTAACTGTCATTCAGATAACTATTAGTTAGTAAACTTCAATTTGGAACTGGATAAACTGGAGAAGTTGGAAAAAGCTTAGTTTCACAGTAACACATATTGGGCAAGTTGTGACAAATGCGTTTCATTAAATGTCACAATTTCCAGTGGCCTGTCTGTACATGCTCTGCCAGGCAAAGTGCTGTTTTGGCTTCTATCCAGGCTCTGCCCTAGATGAACATGTCTAGTGATGAACTTGTTAGAAACAACACTAAACACAAATTAAAGGAATGAAACGGAAATGGGGGGGTGGGNCTATCGATTTCATTTTTACCAGAGCAAAGAATCCAATAAATGCTGAATGAAGAAGTTTAATAAAACAAAAATCAAAAAAGGTTGTGGCCAAGGCAGCATACACACTGACATATAGGCAGGGACTATACACTTTAAATGTGAACAAGAGGTGAAATTATTTTCTGTTTAATATTTAGAGCCATGAGTCAAATTAACCAGTTATATAACTTTATTCTCAACATGATTTAGTTTTCTTTCCAGGGGCTCATGGGAACATGAGCGGAATGTGGATGTGTATCTCTGTTAGTTCTGTTAGTCCATCTACATATTTCTGCATGAAAGTGGCAGCACAGAGAGCAGCCAGACATAATCATTCGAAGCCTGGAATGCACTCAACTCCATTCCACTCCCATCATAAAGGTTTATTTGGCCAGTAGGGAAACTTGGTGTATGTACCACACAGTGTACATGTACACATATACATGAAAAGAGAAGAGTTTGCATGCAGTCCCTTGAGATAGGATCAGTGTTTCTGTGTGAAAAGGGAAGTGTTGATGGGTGGCATATGAATTGCTTTCCCACCAAATAAACAACGTGCTAGTAGCAAAAGTAAGCCGCTTACTCTACGAGCCCGTCTTAAACCCATTTGATATAATCGTGTTACTCCATACAGATACCACAGACAGACTGATGGGAAAGAATGTGAGCTGTGATGTAAACTGTGAAGGGCAGATGGCAGTTTTAAGTTTTATAAGATCAACACCGGGCAGCACGGTGGCGCAGTGGTTAGCACTGCTGCCTCACAGTTAGAATACCATCTGGAAGGCCTGGGTTCGATTCCACCTTGGCCCAGGCCTCTCC
>JASGAU010390464.1:0-49767 GCA_030220045.1 Australoheros facetus
GAAACTCTCCTTTTCTTTTCTTTCAGTGTTTAAAGGCACAGACATTAAAGCAGATACTGTATACGGATATGAGTACAAATGTACTGTTAATATTTGATTCTTTTCATTCAGCTGGTGTTAAAGATCAGAAACAGGATGGAGAAACTGTTCTGCTGTTTTAACATGTACAACACGCTTGTTCAGAATGACATGAATAAAAATATGAACTTTTATTGTCTCCTTTGATGGTTTATTATTATTATCATTATGTTTCCTCTCTGATGTTCAGCCTGCATTACGATGACAGCTGAAATGTAAATGCAGCACTTTGAGTGAACATCCAGCAGAGGGCGCTCTGAGCCAGGCCATCTCAGTCTCTGCTGCTGTGCTTTATTGAAACCATTTAAACCGGTGTGTGTGTTTGATTAGTGATTATTGAGCTCCTCAGAGCTGCTTCAGTGTCACTCTGAGAGTTTCTCTTTATTCCAGCTTCACTTTCAGCACATTTTGGCTTTATTTTGTCCTTATTTTCTCTGCTCCTCTTGTATCACTCTTTAAATCAAAATTAGCATAATCAGCATGTTTGTGAGGCCGCTGTGGAGTTTACAGTCATTTTCTCCCACACGAGAAGTCGGCCGTGGATCTCTCAGCTCAGGACTTCAGGCTATGGGCTCCAAACATCTGCACACAGCTGCACATGAAGCCGGGCAGATTCATAGATATCAGCTGATACTAACCTTGTTGTCTACCTCCCTCTTTCACAGATACTCCTTATGTCTGATAAATTTGTCTTATTTAATAATTTGATATTTCAGTGTGATCCTGCTTTCGGAGTTACATGAAGCATAACTGGTGCAAGGAGGAGTGAGTTTAGCTTCACAGCTCTCTGTTTCAGTGATTTTGCAGTGTGAGGTGTTTTTACACAGGATCCTCATCAGTCCAGCAAACCACCTCCCTCATGGTGTCAAAGCATTGCTAGTCTAACCTGAAGGTCAATAATATCTGATCTGAGCAGCTGAGCTGTTTGGTACCTCCTCATCTCCTCCATCCTCCTGCCTGTGACCTCCTCCTCCTCCTCTTCCTCCTCCTCCTCCTCTATAAAGTCTCTAGTCCCTCAGGTCTTACACACTCTTATATCTGCTGTTTAAATCCTTAAAAGTGAGCCCAGACCTGGTTCAACATATCCAGGATCTCTTTTCCTTATCTGGCTTCTCTTCCTCTGACATCATCACACGAAGGTTGTTATCATCAGGATAAATCAGCCCAGAGTTTATCAGTTTAACTACGAGTGTGTTCACATCAAAGAGTTTTTATTCAGTTCAATTCAGGAGCTGCTGAGATGTTTTCTTCTGGTGTGCAGGACAGTTTTAGTCCTGTTCTTCCAGCTCCAAACCTGGTGCTGTTAAACAGTCACACTGCCTACGTGCTGGTCTGAGGTCAGGTCAGAGTTCAAGGCTCAGCTGCTGTTTTAGACTGAACTCTGTTTTAAAGCTCAGAGAACAATGAAAATGTTTGAAAAGCCAGAAGTAAAAACTAAAGAATAAAGCTGCTCCCATGGATCTGTGTTTCTTATTGATGCTCAGCAGAGAAAGATCAGAGGAAGCCCCACAGGACGGCTTTCTGTGGTTCATCCCAATATTCCAATCAAATGGATCTCTGTTCCTTTGGGAGAGAAACTGTTTGGAAAGTTTCAGATATTTCTGGATCTCAATGAGCAGTTTGAATCACGGAGACAGAAAAATGTTGTAGTTATAAAGTGTAATGAACGTGTGATGGCAGCAGACTCAAATGTGTAAAACTAAGATGTGCTGTTGATCTGAAGTAGGGCTGGGTGATATATTGAGTTTAAAAAAAATATTGATATATTTTCATACGCGATATAAGCTGAGACAATAACGTTTATATCGATACAGTCTGGGTCTTGTTACAATCATACTTGTAGATCCACCAGTTCGCCTTTCTCTTCTCCCAGTTTGCCTCTGCACAGCTTCACACTGCCCACCTCTCTCCGCTTCACTCGTTTATCATGCAGGAAGCGACCGCATGGCAGCCTTTGTTGGCAACTTTTTTCCCCAAAAGCACCTAGCGACAAATTTAGCAACTTTTTCCGGTGAGGTCGGAGAGTTTTGGAAACCTGAAATCCTCTGCCGTCGCCATGTTTTCTTTACATACAGCCTTCGTACTGTGTCCATTCGTATGCTTTGGCATCGCCAGGACCCCCAAGAGTCACTGGCTGCAGGTAAGAGGTAGTGGTGGGCAGATCAATCCAAATATCGATACTATCGATACCACCATTGGTATTGATCAATATCAATACCAATGGTGGTATTGATATTGATTGTTTAATGAGATCTCATCGTGTAATGAGATCGATATTTTAGCTTCAGTTTCTCTCCTGTTTCATGAAAATGAAAGCTGACTGTTTAAGTGCTGCGCCTGTCACAATACAGAGCAGCCACACTTTGCTCCCCCCCTCCCCGCAGTGTTCTGAGGTTATGCCATCACGCGACACATAACATATTTTACCAGCGGTCTCACACTCCCGGCTCACGGGCCACTTCCAGCCCCGTCCCCTACTTCCGGCCCACAGTTTGATGTCAAAAAGACAATTTGGCCCTTTAAGTTACTTTTTTGACATTTCACTTTCCTCTCCAATTGAGAGGAGGTAGAAAAATGTCAAAAAATTAACTTAAAGGGCAAAATTGTCTTATATTTTTGAATCAAATTGCATGCCAGAAGTAGGGGGCTGGGCCGGAAGCGTAAATGTTTTATAAAGTTATGGAACGATAATTTTGTACAGCTTGTTTTTTTAAGAAAAAAATCCAGAAAATTAGTGAATTAATGGATATTTTTTATTACATTTTTGTATTATGCTTTCTTACTATTCTACCTGAAAAAAAGTTTTCATTTGTTCTTGAGTGATCATTTTCTACCTTTTATTTAAGAAATAAATCCAGATATCACAATGTATGGGGAAAATTGTTTTGTTACTCTGTTTCAGATTAAAAACTTATTTTGTTAGTTTATTTTCTCTTTACCTATAAACTTTGCCCAATTCTATTCTGGGTTTTAACTAATTAATGATCCAAAGGAAAAAAACTCACAGAACACTTAAACTTATCAGTATTGGTATCAGTATTGGTATCAGTATTGGCGATACTGGCCCTGTATTTACTTGGTGTTAGATCGATACCAAATCATGCAGTATCGCACATCACTAGTAAGAGGGCCCTGCTATAGGCAGCAGAAGTTGGCTTGTGCCTTAAGTCACATGACCTTGCTAGCGGAAGTGGGTCTTTTTCGCGTGTTTGCAGATGCTGCATTGAGCGGGTGGGCCCTTTGCTGTGATATGTTAGCGGATATGTCTGTGGATTTACTGTGATGCTAGAATCCTGCAGATGGAATTTTGTTCATTCAGTCTGTCACAGTACTGTACTGTACAGGAGTACACACAGGAGGAAGCACTTTCCTGTGAAGTTGACTTTTGTTATTTTTGCTCTGTATCTTTTCTCCATCCATCCATTCTCTTCTGCTTATCCTGTTCACGGTCACGAGGAGAACACCCCCCCGTGCTGCCTGCATCTTTTGTATTTACATTTTAATAGCACAGAGGAAAATAGCATTAATTTATCTTAGGAGCATTATTATTTAAATGTGCCAATAGTTGATTTTTAAGCAATTTCTCATGTATATCTACATCTGAATGTTAATAAAAATGTCCTTGTGACATCTGGGACACGTAGCTTTGACTCTGAAGTGCCTTTCTGTTTATACCTTTTGGGAACAACACATATCGAGATATATATCGTATATCCCCATGCAGCTAAAAAATATGGAGATATTACTTTTGCTCCACATTGCCCAGCCCTAATCTGAAGATATCTCAGGCTGTTCTTCATCAGTTTGTGACAGGACTGATCATTAAAGAAGAGCTTCTACTGTGAGGAACAGTTTAAGGAGTTCACTAAAGGCTCGTCTTTCACTTTGAGCTTCAGCTTCTTCAAATCTTGGTTGTGGCTCAGGTGAACGTTTCCAGAATGAACTTCTCATTGATGACTGGCTGTTTGTAGCTGTGAACTAAAATAAGTCTGACACCCCTGCTTCAAACTGACTCTTAAAGAAATGCAGAGCTTCCTGTTATCTGCACTCTGAGGGATCTTCCGGGAATGGTGATGCTCTTTTCCAGAGATCTGATTGGTCAGTAGGCACTGGTTAGGTCTGCAGTGCAAGGAGTGATGAACCTTCATAGCTCTGAAAACTCAGGGTTAAACCTGAAGTTAGCTCGCTAAGGCTCTAATCCTGCTCCAGAGAGCAGACCTGAGGCTACCATCAGCTCTGAGGAACCAGCATATCCTGCTGCAGTGACTCTTCCTGTCAGAGTCAGACTGAACTCTGCTTTGAATGTTCCTGCTTCTAACTTTGAGCTGTCTGGTAAAGGTTGTTGAAGCCTTTCCTCCAGCAGGTGGAAGAAGGTACCTGCCTCTAGATTTCATTTCCAGCAGAGCTTGTTCTCTATCGAGGCCAAATTCATGAAGGGATCATGTGTGAGATCTCCTCACACGTCTCTGATGGACTGAAACATCAGTCATAATTACACAAACAGCCAGATGTGTGCTGCTGAGCTCCTTCCTCCTTCAGAGTTTTATGTTTGGGATCTGATCATATTGATGATTACAGCTGATCTCCGGGGCCACAATCTTTAGTTTACAAGCTCCATGGTGACACTGCATAAATGTTTAAACACATCCTGTGGATCACTGGCTCCTAATGGGGCATTTCATTCACTGATCACAGCATGGCATGGGGACGAGGGTCCCTGAGTCCTCTTCCCGCCATCAGACCTTGAAGCGGCTCCGTTGGCATCTCTCAGGCCCGCCTGTTTCATCAGTATGCACATGCTGCTGGAAATTAATTTGATTAAAGGCCCTCTGTTTGCGCCTCCACCCGCCCAGCTCCTCCTGTTTAAAAGCCCTCATAGTGTATGATTAGCGCGCATTTCCCCAACCTGGCTGGGAGTGGCGGTTGGGTCGAGAGGTCACGCAAATGAAAGAGAACAACTTCATTGTGAGATGACTGGCCCATAAATCATCGGCCGTTTTCTATAAATCACGGCAGATGGCAGGGAGTGGACCGAGGCTCATGGGAGCTTGACGCAGCCCCTGTGCATGATGGGAAGGGCCGGGCTGATCTGTGGCAGAGGCTGGCAGAAGCGTGGGGTCAGTTTTAGTTTGCGGAAGACGTGAGGTGCAGTGGAGGCGGGCCAGAGGCTCCCCCCGCCGCCCAGCTTCACCTGATGAGATGCAGACCTCGGAGGTCCTGGTCCCGCCCCTCTTCACACTGCCCTCCATTTAACGGGTCTAATCTGCCTGCTTAATATGGAGACAACTTCATCCCCCCCTCGTCCCCGAGCTGCTCTGAGAGCTGTCAGGTTGACACTAAATGTCCGCCCAGGAGGGGCCGACTCACACCTTCATTATTCATCATGATTATTTAACAGAGCAGGATCCACCCGCAGTGCAGCCCGACTGCTGCAACGCTCGCTTTTAGCACTTTTCAAATTTCACGTGTCCAAACACAGGGACAGTCACAGCCTACTTTTTCTGCTACTAACAAACACCAGGAGGAAAAATCCCTCATTTCCTGGTGTCTAAATTTAACTCAAAATAGGAAAAAGTGTTAAGCGAAAGCAGCTGTGACATTCAGACTGTAAGCCGCATAGCACCCGATTTGATCTTAACCAGTAAATTCTGCATAAATAACACATAAAAACAACAAAACCCTCAGTATTCCCCTTTCTTTCAGTGCAGAGAAATTAACCTTCACGTTCAGTTCCTGAGAGAGCTTCATTTCAACAGTGCATCTAATTTTTTTCTAGAAAAATCCTGTTGCAGTAAGTAAAAGAAAATCAGCACGGCTCATTAGGCCTAAACTTTCAGAAATAAGTGTGTAAATTTACAGGAAAAAACCCACTGGCAGCTCATTACACGACTTTGTTATGTACTAATAAACAGAAGTTTTGCAATAATTCACAAAATTCATTGGCAAATGTCATTTGCTATTGTAGATACATACAAGAAAAGGAAATTTCTACAATAAATAATGAGAAAAAAGGAACCTTTCTAAGAATAAAAAAGACCTGTTTCTATAAATTATTAGTTTTGTTACTCTGTTACTCATACATGTAGTTAGCTAGAAGGCTGTTAGTTTGATGAAAATTCAGTTACAAATCCAACATTTTTGCCCTCCTTTGTTCCAAGTTTCACACTTGCCAAAGCCATCCTGCAGTTGAGCTTGGACCCTTTGGTGGACCCTCGAGCCATATTTTGACCCTCTGAGCTACGACATTATGTCTGAGACGCCTGTGTGTTGGAGCCTGTCCTCCTTAAGAAACGACCTCATTTTTGCAGACATGTTTTATGACCAATATCTATGTTTTTAAATAAAATTAAGCGACCTCTTATGGTAATACACAAAAGGGTGTATAAATAACGTGCTCGGTTTTCTCCAGGAAATCCTGTAAAAATACGTAAATATGGATTTTTCCAGATTTCTGAAAAGTCTATGGAGACTAAATGGCAGAAATTTTGCTCTGGGATCAATAAAGTATTTTGATTCTGATTAGCTGCCACTGGAAAAGTGAAAGCTATGAAGTGCTTTATACATCGTGCTCCATTCATATGAGCACTTTAGTATTTTGCCCATGAATTCTTTGGCATGCCGACTGTAGCAGCCTGAGATTGAACCATCAACCTTCTGTTTAACAGGTGACCTGCTCAACCTCCTGAGCTACAGCAGCATTAGACATGTATTAAACTGACATGACATGTGAAGCCACAAGTAGAAGCTCTCATTTTGGAAACACTCATATAACTTGTTCTGGAATAAATGACTGATATTGTCATATGGACTGGAGGACTTGTTGGTGTGTTGTGTTGCAGAGATCCCAGTAAAAGGGCACCCACACAGCAAGTGATTTGCAGCAGCAGATCATAAAAGTGAAAGATATTTAGTGATGTGAAGCAACGATGGGTGAAATTTCTCATCTCATCTCCCACCAAGCACAGAAATGTCTGCACCTCCTCGTTCGACCACAGTGTTGGTTTGCATGCTTCCAGTTGCTAAATGACGCAGTTGATTCTGGCAAAGGAGTTGTTCTCATGACTCTGTTTGTGATGACACTCCCTAGCCAGTGAGTGGCATGCTGTTCTTCAACATCCCATTTTCGGATTGCTTGGAACCCCCAGCTGACTGGGTAGTAAAGTTGCAGTGAAGAGGGAGGAGCTAAAACAGCTAAACCAAAGGATAAACTGAGGAGGTATGAGTATGATATAAATAAGTATTATTTTCAACTGTGACTCATGTAAAGCTGCTCTAGTAGAGCCCAGGAATTAAAAACATAAGGTCAGACTGTGTCGTATGCAGCCTTTGCACTAAGTTGATGCTGCAGTGTTTCCTCTCTGCACAGGAAGCAGGTTGAGCTCCGGTCACTCTGATCAGTTCCTCTGAGATATGAGTTTGGGATTTATGAGGTTGTCTCGGTTGCCCCTCAGGTCAGACACTGGGGTCTTCAGAGACCTCTGATGGGCCCCTGAAGGATTCTGAAACCAAAAGCAGACGTGTTGTTTGGACATGAATCAAAACCCACCGTGCAGCTGGTCTGAATTTCATCTTGTGATAACTGAGGGTGTGATGTTTGTATTTTCCTGCATGTGTGATTTAGGGGAGTTTGTTTGTCTGAATCTCAGTGTTTTCACAAAGACGAGACGAACCGCTCGTTAGGCTTTTCTGCACAATTTAAGAGCTTCTGAGTTTAAACAAAGGCACAGCAGAGGTGTGTTTTTGTTTCTTATCAACACCTTCATGCTCATTAAAGTAACCTACAATCTTTGCTCAGGATGTATAATATGAAGCTCAAAACTTGGTAAAAAAACATACATTTGCAGGTTTATGTCCTGACCTACTCTGAGATGGTTTAAGTTTACATCCCTTTTGAGGATTTTTGCAGGAAGGGGAGTCAGAAATGCTGCAGACATCCTGCTGATGTTTTTCTGATGGGTGGGTTTGTGCCAGTGTCGGGGTTTTATTTTGAGATGCTCATTGTGTCAGATTAGCTAGTCATACACCTGTGTGATATCACTGAGAAACAAACTAAAGCATACTTTAGTTAGCATGTCATGTATTGCTTGTCATAAGCAACACAAAAGCAAACACTTTAGAAAGATCACTTCAAAAATACAAATTCAAAACTTAACAGATGCAAATTCATCTGTGATTCCTGATACATTGGGGTGGATGATATAGTCTCAAAATTACATCATGATATTTCAAGAAAAATTCTGATAATATTTATGACAATATAGAAAAAATGCTAAATAATCTTTTGTTGATGCTGGCAGGGAGCAGCAAGTCTAAACAAGGCTACAAAAAAGAAAGGCATTTTCCATACTTCTTTTTCAGTGAGCTGCTGTCATTCATGACACACTTCCTAATTCAAAGTTTGACTCTCCTGAAAGCAGCAGTGTTATAGTGCAGTAGTGACATGGCATTACATCTAGTGACATAGCACAAATCATTGCAATAGCAATGATATCACAATATGAGACTCTAAATGCTGACACTCAAAATACTCTAAAAAAAGGACAGGTGGAGTAGAAGCAATCGCTATATGCTGATGATGTGTTTTTATTCATTACCAAATTACACAAGTCACTTCAAAAACGAGGTCCAGTTCAGTAACTCCAGTTAGTAAAGGTGAAGCCTAGCAGACAGCTAACAGCTACAGCCACCTGTGCCACCATACACCTCGAAGTCAAAGAGGCCATGCCCCTAATAATGCAACTTCAAGCCACAATCAAAAAAGGTGAGTTATACAAAAAGTTCCCTCCCTGTACAGTTGTTATGAAGGGAGAAATTTTCTATAAAGGCCTCAACAGTTTTTTTTTTTTCCAGCAGACTGTAAACATGTTAATTTCTGCTGTAAATTTGGACATTTTAAGAGGGGAGTCTATGGTGACTTACTCGCTTTTGGAACCTCTAGAGGACATTGGAGGAAGTGCAGCTTTTGGCACTTTATTTTTCAGCCTTACAGGTTGATGGCTGGTTCAGAATTGATATATATACAGCGACTAAACCTATTCTCCATATAAATGAGAAAAGGACTCCTCACTGTTTCTTTCATTGCTGATCATTAAATCAAATGAAAGATGTGCACAAACTCACCTTGTTCCCTCACTCAGTAAATTAAAAAAATGCATTTGACCAGTTAAATGGCTCATTTCTGATTTCAGAGGAAACATGACTTCTGAAAGGTTTTTCAAATGAAAAAAAAAAAAAGTCTAAATAATTTTAAAGGACTTAGTGTCCCAAAGAAATCCACAAAATTTAGTTTCAACATGAACATCAGCAAGAACTTCAGAACAGCCAAAATCCCATCCTCTAAAAAAGAGTGCGAGTCGGTACACCTTGATCAGGATCTGTGCAAATATAAAGCCTGAATGAATCATAAATGCCGATTATCCAAACACACTCCAGCGTCTGTCTGAAAAACATTCTCAGACCTGAAGTCAAGTCCAGATGGGACCTTGACCCATCAGAGGCGAATGATCATTAAGCAGACTGAGGACTTCTCTTCTGCTCTGTCTTCTGTTGTCTCCCCCCCCCCCAGCTTTGTGGGATTTTTTTTTTAAAGTGTTTGAAATGGGTCTCGGAGGGAACGGGAGCTTCTGGTTGGAAGCCAGCTGGACTGAAAAGATCCAGCAGAGGGGGAAAAAGAAAATAAAGAAAAGAGGGCAGCAGCTAATGGGGCTCTGCTGCTTTTAAGTGCAACGTGCCAGAGGAATAGATGAATGTGGAGAATTCCCCATTCCCCCCCCCCAAATCACAGCACAAGGACTTCAAAACCAAACAACACAGAGAGTCTTCAGACGGTGACTTACATGTGTGAGCGAGTGGCAGAGGAGTGTGTTCGAGCCCGACACGTGACCTTAACTCAACATCCTGTCCTTCAACATCATCTGGATACCAAGAAAGATGTGGAGTTCCCAGTGTGTACAGTCTGATAGAAAAATATGCAAAGGAACCTTTCCTGGGTTTGATATATATATATATATGTGCCCTAAAACAACAGATAAATGAATGAAATGTAAATATTGGTGCTGCCATTGCCATTAAGGGAAATCAGCCAGTTCTACATATCTGTGAGAGAACTAATTACGTGACTTTGAGGATTTGCTGTGACTTTCCAAGTGTAGTTATAGTTGTACGGTATAGTTACAGTGAAGTAATGACCTCCTTTGGCCGGTTTGAGAACCATTTAATATTTATTGTTGGTAAGAAGGAAAGTCATGGCAGAGTCCATGTCATTTTCAGTCACTGGTGACTTTTTGGTGTTTCAAACTTTGTGCCCAGCAATTTTATGATGCCATGATGGTGCAGGCTTGCACTGGACTTGGGCACTGAAAAGCAGCAACCTCGGGGGCTCTGGAAAATAAAAATGTAGCAAAACCTGCAGTTCCTCTAATGTCCACTAGAGGTTTGCTCCCAAAGTGAGTCTCCCCCATTGACTTCCAAGTTAAACTGTCTGTATTTACAGCTTAAATAAACATGTATGCAGCTGCTAAAAATAGTTTTGGTCTCTATTGATGTTTGCTACATATATGCCATGCACATATTGCTCAAGCGTTCCCCATAACGGGCTTTTGCTAGGGAAAATTCTGTATTCCCTAATTGGTAGTGATTACTGTGGCGGATTGCCATGTTTGATTGTAGCTTTTCAATATTAAAACTTGAAGAAGTGCTGCGCAAACTGGAGAGGGAGAAGGCTCGCCTTCAATGTAAAACGTGTGCCTCAGTTAAAAAGTGCAACATTAACATTTTCACAGTTTTACTAGTTTGGAAAGTAGCTGGACAGTTTAAGCAAATTTATGACTTCCATTAAAACTGTTACTGCAGCAGTGTGGTAGCAAACAAAGCAATTACAAGGAGATTTTTGTGAACCAGTTGGTAATACACAGTTTTCCCTAGTGACAGGTGTTTACCAGGACGTCAGTGAGTGGTTTGTAGACCTTTGTGACTTGGGCTTCAAACTTCAGCAACCTTTTTATTTTTCTTTATTCCCATTGTACTTTGTTTTACTGTTGTGAATCACTTTGTGATTTATGTCTTGAGAGGTGCTATATAAATGAAATTTTACTTACTTACTCATAACCTGCCAGGAAATACAAACTTTTCCCACATAATTGGCGGTTTCCATATGGTTGCAGGCTGGTCTCTCAGACCGTGTGACTGGGCTCTTAGTCAAATTTCCTCCTTCATAACAGCGATATGGGGGAGAGTTTATTTCTAACTCACTTATTTAAACTTTATTAAACTTTAAAGTTTGCATTATTAGCGTTCTGAAGGCTGGTTAATCTCCTGGTAAGGATTGGGTAGAAGCCACTGTGGTGCATTCGATTAGAAAGGCTCGAGAGGATGTACAGTCCAATATGTGTTTTGTTTTGGATAGCACATGATGATATACAGAGGTATCCAGGGGTGTAAGCGTTGGTGTGTGTGTGTGTGTTTGTGTGTGTGTGTGTGGTTCTGAAAGATAAACAGATACAAAAGGAATTTCAATATACCTACTAACAGTATTCACACTAGTAAATAACTACAAACTATTACAATAGTCATAGTTATTAATACAAGGCGAACAGCAACTGGTCCCGTAATTAGCAGGAGGAGTTGCACTAGCGTGCACGGCATATGACACAGTAACAGACATTAGATCGTACACGCAGCACATTCACTATTGCCACATTACGAATAACCTCTCGCCCTCTCGAGACTACCGTACTTATTACAATGCTCACACCGCATACATAATGCAACTAGCAGACATTAACTTGCACAGGATATGCAGTTGCGTTCCTACCGCGGCCGCTCAGCTGCGCCATTTCTCGATATGCTCACAGGAATATAATGGCCGCTGTTAACATTAGCAGATCGTTTAACATCAACTAATAATCATAACAGTCACAGGCAACAACAATATACTCACAGGTATCTGAACGCACACTCGTAATCCAGACGGCTAACATAAAACACCGCTCACATCTCCCATACACTTTCCACCTCTGCTCGCTGTTCTGCCCTGCTGGCCACATGCCGCCCACAGTGACAGCATCCCGAGGCTCGCACTCTGATTAACTGCACGAGTGAACCATCAGGGGTGCACGCACTGAGCACATGATCCAGTGACCACAAGAGGGCTCCTATGCATGGTTTCAGCCAAACCATCCGTCCTTCATAACAATTAGGGCATGGCCTCTTTTATTGACAGCTGGATGGTGACACAAGCAGCTATTGTTGCTAACTGTCTGCTAACTGGAGTCCCTGAACTACAGCTTCAGTCTGTGTTGTACCTTTTGGAGTACTTTTAGTGCAATTATCTGACCAATAATATGGCTGCTGTGCAGTGAATCTCACGTACAGGCAGTCTGAGAAGTTTGTGCTCTAGTTTTGATGAGTGGAATTCTAGGATTTTATTTGGATGTTAATTAGCAGTAATTAGCAGTTTGCACATGCAGCCTGCTGAGTAAGCTAGTTAGCATTAGCCTATAACTTCACAAAAAACAAAACAAGACAAAAAAACAGCGGCATACAAGGCTTAAAAAAAAACAAACAACCGGTGACATCACAGTGACTGCAGCCATCTTTTATATACAGTCTGTGGGGGAAAACATGATTCTCATGACTTCTTGACAAAATTTAAAAGTAAATTGAACCTGCATAAACTCACAGGCTGCAGCTCTAAATGAAGTTTCGTTCCTCCACTTGTATTAACCTGATGACCTCTGACACACTGGAGGTTTAAAACTTTTATAAATATTGACTCTGTCCTCTAGAGACAACCAGCCCCACACGGGGAAGGTGGGATCCTGCCAATACGAATGTTTCGTGACCCTCGGGCCCTCACGGCGCCATGTAACCCTCGCTCTGGAGCACCCGACCTGAGGCGCACCCACCTTTGATCTGGCACGGAAGGTCGACAGTGTAACGTTGGAGTGTGTTTTGAACATTTCTTCCCCAAGTCTTGACATGAAAGATGTATTTTTTTTTTTTCTTTTTCGAGGATGTTATCCCATCGTGGTCAGACAATAAAAAAGCAGGTTATCCTAGAGGGGAGTTCATCTCTTCTCTCCGTTTCAAAGCCAAACAGCAAAAGGCAGAGAACAAAGCAGCTCTGTGTGTTTGGGCCGGCTGCGCGCCGAGTGTTTGTCTCAATTTTTGCTCCCCCCTCTTCCTCCTCCACCATCGCTGGCAAACACGAGGCTTTACCGAGGAGCTATTATTTCATAGCCCGTGAAAACAGAGATATGAAGCGTGCGTAAATTTTAACCACATATCATAAATAGCTGATTTCTCCTCAGACTTGTCAGAGGAATAATCAGAGAGGGCGAAACGCGATACACCTGGTTCAGAAAGCCTTATTCTTTATTATTTTTGCGCTGCGGGGCTTTGCCAAGAAGCGCACAAAGAGAACACAGGCGGCATAAAACATTCAGCACCTGATGCAACGGTGATTTAAGTTGGTTAATGTTTTTCTCCCCGTGGTGAAAACGAGCTCACTCTGTGCCAAGAAGCCTCCAAAGCCTGATTATTCTTTCTTGTATTTAAGACTCTTGAGTTTATAAATCAAGCTTTTCTCCTCGGACGGAGGGGGTAGGGGCCTTGTTTTCTTTACAAGCTGCTTCAACAGGCGGGAAATGCAGCATCATTTTCCACCGCAATTAACAAGGAGGCCCTGATGCTGAGGTCCCAGCTCTGTGTATGGCTCTGGCACCTTCCAGCCTTTTTTCTGGAAAGACTTAACAGGCCCCGGCTGCATGTCTTGGCTCGGAGATTTGAGCTGGAGTCGGCCTCCCCTGACGTAATCCTTTAAGAAACGGCTCTCCTCGCTGGCTGCAAACCCGCCGCCTCTCCGCAGCATAAAGGGAGGCTTGCTGTGACTATCAGCACGGTTAATAACC
Organism: Australoheros facetus; assembly: GCA_030220045.1. Lineage (NCBI taxonomy): Eukaryota > Metazoa > Chordata > Actinopteri > Cichliformes > Cichlidae > Australoheros > Australoheros facetus. Next base: position 13,989 of record JASGAU010390464.1, read on the forward strand.
CCGACGCGAGGCCAAAGTTAGCGGAGAACATCTAAAAACGACCTCCTCTTCTTCTTCCAGCTCCGCATTAGAGTCCATTTATGCAAAGCGTAGCTCGGCCTGTCAGCGGCTAATCATTACAAGGATGATCGATGGTGTTTATTTTCTGATGATGGAACGCAACCCCCTGCCTGATGATAATTGTAATAAAAAGGACAGATCAAGCCGGCAGAGTTATTAAATTATCAGACCATAATTTGCATTAATGCCGGCTGCAGGGATGCAGAGGGGTGTGGGGGGGCAGTTTTGACAGAGGCCCCGGCTTGTTACAGAGTCCACCTTCAAAAGCTCCCCCGTGCCCTTGGCCCCCCACGGATCCTCACTGCGCCATCATGACATGATGACATGCACGTCACGTGACAGGAGGACAGCTCAGGGCCTCAAAAAAGTAAAAGAAAAAATAAACTTTAGTGAACTTGCTAGTTTGAGCTAAAGTTTGTTTGGTTTTCATTTAAAAAATTCTTGATTTTTTTTTTTTTTTTTTCCCATTTTTGCAGTCGTCTGACTTGAGAGTCGTTTCCTTGCACACCTGCAGGGAAGCAAGTCCACTGTGACTGGCTACACTGAACGAACAAGCAGTTTGGGAGCCTGGGAGTGCCATCAGCTGAACTTCATCCTCAGTTATGAAGGAGCAAATTAGCATTAGAGACCAAAACTGCTTATTTTTATCCAGCTGTAAATGTGTTGGTGTAAAGTCTATGGTGTTCCTGAGAAGTCAAATATACTGCAGCTTAAGAAAACACCAGCGAATAGACTGCAAAATCACACAAAACACAACAGAAATGTTTCTGGCGAGACAATAATGTATCAACTTTTTCCATTTGTAGGTGCTTTCTCAGGTTGCAGTGCCTTTGACCTCTCAGGTGTAAAAGTTGGATGTTTTAACATTTTTACTTTTGGAGCCAACTTCAAGTGGACATTCAAGAAGCTGCAGCTTTTGGCACCTCCATGAGCTTCTTTCAGCTGCTCCCTTATTCACATATTTGATTTGGCTGATTTTTATGCCCTTGCTGATACAGCCTTCAAACTGGAAGCTTTTGCAGAGTTAAGCTGAAATTCTGGTTCAGCAGCGGTCGCGCACTGGCAGCCCATCTACCTGGATAGGACTGCTGTTTTCGATGGAGGCAGCGTACAAGGTATGTGCTGCAGACGCTCCGTGGGCCACTCTCGTGCTGCTGTCGGTCCATCAGAGAAGAGCAAAGTTCTAACATACAAAGATCTGAAGCAACCGTCTTTTCAAGCTGTATTTTTGATCTTTCTTTATTTTTTTCACACGTCTCTCATTCCTGGTGAACTCAGCTGTCGCTTCCTTCCTTCTGGCCCACTTGTTAACCAATGAACATTCGACTGATACACAACAATCCTCCATTTGGGATTGTGGACTGCATGTGTGCACATTTCGACACAAATGCAATACCATAAATTATGCACCAGGTACATGTGTTAATCATGGCACAACTGGGCCACTTTTTTAACACTTCTAGGTTAGCTTCATTTTCTGGCCCTGGTTACTGATGCTTGGCACAAATCCAGTGTTTGTGGGCCATTTGACAGACCCCCGATATTTCCCCCCAACAACCAATGGGAGAACTTTTTTGTTTCAAGATACATCTGATACCTGGACGCTGGAATTAAATTTCTACAAGTCCTCCTTTTTATAGCAATATGTAAAAAAATTTCACCAATTTGTATTTATTTCAAAGTTAAAAGTTCTATACTTACAGTTATGTAAATCATTATCTATTATATATGTAATTTAAAGTACATTTACAGTTCCAATGAGATAAATGTTCTTATTTAAATGAACCTAACTACAAAAGGCATTAACAGAAACATTATAATTGTATCCACTGTCTCTAAGTGTTTGTGTTGTTGGCACTCTCAGAAAAACTGCCTTGCATTTACTTTGCAGTATGAAGCATCTTGAGATGACTGTTGTTGCTGTATGAATAAATTCACATCGCATAATTCATCTCACTTTTTCAGTATGAAATGTATGAATGAAAGCAGCACACATGAGTTGAAATGACTAAAATGCGCATATGTTCAAGTATCAATCAACTGCTTGTGATTCAGCCCGAAATAAGTTTCTTCAAACGTGACTGACTAATGTAGGAAACGTGTTGATATCAGGCGCATGTTAAATAACCTTTAGGACTTTTGGGACTTTCCAGCATCGAGCTTTCAATCTTTCTGTGTGTTCTCATCAGGATCCTCCAGCTGTCAGCACACACCTGCTGGTTGACACCTGGATGGTCCCGGCATACGTTTAGTGCTGCGAATCCTCAGGGTGGGTGGACTGGGTGAGGAGGAGGGGGAGAGGGCACGGCGATGGGAGGTTTTAATGAGGACCTCCATCCTTAAACCTCCAGAGAGCCGAGACCTGAAGGGCTCCGCTGGCTGTGAGGTGGCGGCGCTGACCTCCCTCAGCTGCCTCTGCCATCCACGATTTCCTGGAGAGTTTGAACCCGCCTCCATTTGCTCCATTCACTGAAAAGTTGAGCAACTTTGCAAAACAAAATTTACATTGGTACCAAACTAAACCTTAGAATTAGTTTGGTACCAACAGAGGACCATCTAATAATGAATGAGCAAAGAACACCACTTCAGGTACATTTCTGTACTCAGTACTTCAGGCTTTTTTCTTCTGATTTCATGGCATTAAATCGGTTTGAATCTGCTCACCAGTAAATAAAAACAGGACCATGCATTATAAAAGATAATATTCTGTGTAAGCACAGAAAGTGTCACATTTCTAATGTGTGTCTGAATGACGGACTGGATGTAAAAGATGGATGAAGCCACTGTGACAGCATTCATCGGTTTCCCATTCATCATCTATATCAGTGGGATCCTTGAAGTTTTCCACTTGATGCATCAACTCATCCCCGACCCAGAGAAGGCGCTCCACCCTTTTATGGTACTTTCTGGTTATTTCAAACCTTCATGTTTAAAGTAACCGTAAATACAGGGATGTTCCTCATGACTAATTTACTTGCTGTTTAAATGAGTTTTCTTCTTTTTTTTTGTACATACTAAAAATGATTTTATTTTCTACCAAAGGAAAATCACCAGAGCTTTAATTCCCTCACAAAAACAGACTTTGGTTAAAGATGTTGTCACAGTTTTCACCCCCTGAAAAAACCCTGAAAAAGTTCAGAGCACAGAGTTCTATAATTCCTACAACTATTGCTAGTTTTCTCTAAAAAGGTGTGACAATTATGGTTTGAAGTGTTTGAAGCCTGACTTCCTGTTCCAGAGTGTCCTTGAGCAAGTCCCTGAACCTGTACAGAAACACCAGCTTCCTGCCTGACGTCCATGGTGTGTGTGTGTGTGTGTGTGTGTGTGTGTGTGTGTGTGTGTGTGTGTGTGTGTGTGTGTGTGTGTGTGTATGTGTGTGAGATTACATGTAAATGATGGTGGAGGCTCTGCCTGCATGAGGTAGCCCAGATAATGACCACCACAATTGTTTGTTTGAAAGCTCTTGGTGTCGTGATGAGCCGTTAATATCACGGAGCGCCTCGGGCAGATGGCACGTTGTTGGAAAACAGATGTTATTTTGCATAGCAACATATCATGAATATGCATCTGTATTAGTTCATGACACCGAAGGCCTCGCTGATGATTGGCCCGCTCTTTGCACCTCAGCACAAAATGAAACCCTTTATCTGCAGCATCTTCTGACCTTTGACATGGGAGATAAAAAGAATATGACGATGGGCTTAGTTTGTTGTAAGTGGTGAAACAGAGCCTGTCACACCATCACTGCAGCCCTACTCAGTACTCAGTGTGATGACCTGACTGTCAGACCTGAGTGATGATTATAGCGGCATTTAATTCATCTATGGAAGCCTGAAGTGACTCTGGTCTGATGTTTGCACTTTTAAAAGATCTCTTATTGCAATGGAAGAAAGAGGCAAGCTCACTGATATCAGCTGCATTAGCAGGTACTACCTGAATTTCCAGCTCACCTGTTGAGGATTAGAGCTGCATGATGGGGCTGTGGTGGTTTTTTTAGAACCAGAAGGAAGAAAGTGTGGAATGAAAGCATAAAAACTTCTTATTTATTTTGATACATTAAAGCTTAAAGTTACAATATGGATTGGTACCTATATGGTGCTTTTGTACTCTATTTGAGCACTCAGAGTTACTCAAGGATACATGCAGGGTGGAGGATCCAGGCATTGAACCACTGACCTTCTGATTAGTAGACGACCTGCTGTATCTCCTGAGAATACTTTCTTCTTGATGGGATTGTTGGTTTTTTAAATAACAGTCACCACTTTTCTTATTCCTTTCTTTGATTTGTATTTTTCACAGTGCCGTGCATATAGAGACATCAAAGCATGACATTTGTGTAGCATTGAGACACAAAATGTTTGTTGTGTTACATGATCATGCACTGATGGGACAAATGTCTCGCTGGTTGACATTTTGGATATCGATTTTTTGGGGAGATTTAGGTCTGGTGAATTCAGTGGTCTGCCTCCTTGAGAATGCAACAGAGTGAACGACTGACCTGTAACTGATAATTCAAAGTGTGTCCATATTGGAGCTGGACACCCTTTGGATACTCATGTTGCACTTTCTCTAAACAGTGCAGTGATTAAATGCCTGCCTTAATAGGAGAAGTGATTCACATGAATATCAAGGTGTCCATTGACCCTGAGTTGTTTTACACTTTTTAATGACAGTGCAGCGCTTTTGATTTCTGGGAAATTAATTTGAGAGCACTATTTTTCATCTCTTTGCCTCCTTTAAGCTCTTATTTGCTGGTTTAATTCTAATTCAAAGATACCAAATAGGTGGTTTTTGCAATATCACCAAAATTCATGTTGGACCTCTGAGATTTATCTAGTCTGAAATTGTTGGAAGTAAAATCCCATTTGTTAAATTTGCCCTTTTAACTCTGAAAGAAGGAATAAAACAAACTCAGGAATGTTACATAAATTACCAGAGCAATAATTTTCCTGTTGTGTTTTCATGCTTTCAGTTTAGAGAAAGCCAAAGCTCGAGGCTTGAGGGGCTTTTCCTTTGGAGACACTTTGGCCAGCATTCCCAGACAGCGCTGCGCTCCGGCAGGTCAACGTGTCACTTCATTCAGGAAAACCCAGGAAACTGTCTGAAACCCTCACAGTGCTGGTTTGGGTCTGTGGATACTTTCACTTTCTCTATAAAAATTTTAAGGCTGGCCTCGTTAAAGGACCGTACCGATGTTTTTGTCCTTTCAGAATTTATTGGAGCGCTGACCTCGGTTTCTGAGGATTATTCAGGCGGCCTTAGTTAATATTAAGCAGGCGATGACACAGGGGGCCCCGGCGCTCGCTCTCGGCAGGGAGGTGGCCCTATTGAAATGAGGAGCCGCGCCTTAATAATACATTTGTCCCACAGGGGCCACCCATGCTAAGACATTTCTGGAACTGCAAGGTGCTTCAAATCTCAACACGTTTGGGTCTGAGGCAGGAAGGTCATCCCTTGATTCTTAATCATTTGTAGTTGGTTTACTGCCCTCACAGTCAAAGACATGGTGAAGCCTTATGATTGCATTACTGAGAGAATCTCTCCTGCTTTACATACATCTGGCTTCTTTCAACACTTTCCAAAATGCTGAACTTGATGGCGTCTTTCATTAAACCAGGTTGAACCTCCATCGTCCACGTCCAGGGCTCAGACTCAGATTTGTTGGGACTTGTGTTACTTAGCACTAGGCCAGTTTCGAGCCAGTTTACAGCATTGTGGATGATTTTTATATAATAATCTGCAGTTTAGGACAAATAAAAATAACACTGTTAGAGACAAACTGCAAAGCAAAGAAAGTTATTATTCCATTGTTCTTATAATTACTGATAGTTATAATGTTTGACTAAATACATTTCAGCAATTTAAAAGTAATTTTTTGTTTATTCTGGTTGTTGACATCATCTATCCTCCAAGTACTTGGCCCAAAGATGGCTATCTTGTTCGGTCCACGTATCAGTGAAACAAGGGTGGATATTGTCTTTCTCTTCTTACATTTAATGACATGCAGATATTTATGTTGCAGGTTTATCAGCCGAGAGTTTGTGCTTTTGTTCCTGTTGGGATCTTTTATACTTTTAGCTCTTGGTTTGGCTTTTATTTAATTAGTTTATTTGTCACTTTGCTTTTGGTTTAATCAGTTTAGGCAGCAAAAAAAATACTTGGTTAGGCTGAGTGAAAGATTCACAACATTAGCACATGAGAATTAATTCCTGGGGCTTCAATTAAAGTCATTCTGTTAAACCTGACTCTCAGCTTTGTCTCTCAACATATAAAAAGGAGACAAAACAGCCCAAACTGGAGGCAAACTACCATCTACTGACTGGGACTTAGGCTGCCGTCACCTCATGAGCCTTCCAAGGTGAACCTTCCAGGTATGTAAAAAAGAGGCTATTTCAATACAACCGGCCTTTCCGTAGGTCATTTCTAGGTTTGCTCTTTCTTTTGGTGTTTACTTTACTGAGCGCCTGCTCATTGCTGACTGCTTTCTGATGTCTGCTCATCTGTGGGCAGATACAAATGGAGACAGACAGACTCCTCAGCTGCCAGTTTGACCACAAGCTCCTGAAATTGATTCGTAAATTAATATTGTCTTCCAGCCTCAGCAGGCAGAGGCTGAAATCTGGAGGGAATTTACATATTAGTCTAATAGAAATGAATGAGGCATCAGTGAGTGCAGAGCACTATCCATCATCTGCTCTGACACCGGGCGCAGGAGGAGGGAGTCGGCCTTGTTAGACTGTCACATGTGTAATAATAACGAAATAATGCAGAGCTGTGGAGATGTGATGTGGTGTCATCGTGAGGAAAAAAGGCAGGAAGCTGGGCGGTGGAGGTCAGAGCAGAAGAAGAGTCTCCTTCACATCAGAGTGAGTCTGAGTGACTTTCACCGCTGTGATGGAGCCGGTGGCCATTTACTCTGTCGTCACCGTGACTCAGTGTCTGGCTGCACAGAACACTGGGACTCACACATTTTTATGATGGTGGGTGGTGTCATTAGTGGTGCATGCTAAAAGAATTTCTTGTCTAGGATTTTAGGAAAATATCTGAGGAGACTAATCAAAGTCCTTTAAAATTAATTAATCAGTAAACCAGCCAATTCAAACAAGTCAATGCATATGAAATGAAGAAAAACCAGCCAACATGCCAAAGACAAATCACCCAACCAACCAACCAACCAACTAACCAGCCAACCAACCAACCAACTAACCAGCCAACCAACCAACCAACCAACCAACAAGCCTATTAAGTTCAATTCAAATGTAACTATTTAAACAATAAGTCATTTAGGAAAACAAAGAGACAACAGTGTACCAAATAAAGCAAAATACACCAAATACACTCTAGTAACCTATTCTCGTCCAGTTTCCATATGAAAAAGAGTGTGAAGAAGTGCACACTTCTCCATAGTTAAGAAAGTACCTCCAGTCATGTAATGTTAATTGGAAAATCTGTATTAGCATTAATTAGTAACTTATTCAACAGACTTTTACTGAAATGAAACATCTTCTTCTTCTTTATATTTCATGATCATATCTGTATACCTCTTTTTGAAATGCTTCAAGTTTGGACATTGCTTCAATTCCACACTCACACTGTTCCACAGTTTCACTCCACACACAGAAACACAATAACCGTTCCTGGTAGTACCCACATTCACAGGTTTGAAGTTGTAAGAAGCCCTGGTAATGCCTGGTAAATGAGGTCCTTCGGTCATGACCAACCAAATATCTGACCCACGACACATGGGAGAGATCCTACCTCGCACCTGACATGTCTTGGTGTAAAATCTGGCAGAGGTGGCTGGTGGGGGATGTTTGGATATCTCTGCTTGTACTGCTTTTAATCTGTAAATGGACCTGAACCTGTTTAAAAATGGCTTGTTTCAGACAGAAGCTGATCTGAGGTCCTGCATAAGATAAAAAAAGAGCTACTATGGTACTGTAGAGTCCAAGAACCAAATGTAGTTGTGAATGAGGTGTACTGTGCGGTGAAATCTACCATACAGTATTTATTTCAGCTGTTTCCACTGCCATTACTTTTAGTTAACTGTTAATGCTTTGCTCAAGCCTGCAGGACTTCTCGTTTCTATTAAAGGATCATTTCTGGGGAATTTTTTCAGATTAGTTGAGGTAATCTGTCCGTATTACCCACATATTGCAGAAGTAGTCCCTGGAGTCCTTGTACCCCTGGTTGGGAATCAGTGATGCTGGCTCTGTCTTGGGCTGCAGGCAGCTGTGCTGAGGTTTGAGTGTTTGTAAAAGCTTGTCGGTCATAAAGAGCATGTCGAACTCGGATCCCTGAGAGACGCTGGAGAATTCAGCGCTCGCTGTAAAACACATTCCTCCAAAGCTCTTTAAACTCTCAGCAGAAAGGCCTGTTTGTTGTCCTGCCATTAGCTCAGACTGTAAAACCTCCGCCCGGTGATGGTGCCAATTGGAGGTGACTCTCAGTCACTTTCCAGGCTCACCATAATTTGCTGTAGTCATTTGATAAAGTTCAAAGAGCTTTTGCTGCACTTATTATCTCTGAAAGACAGATTTGAAGTTATTTTTGCCTTTTTTTTAGCCCTCCTTTAAACACAGAAATGTATTTTGATTATTATGTTAGTAGTTTAAACTTCACTGTAAAGAATGAGGCATGTGCTAACACCTAAAATATGAGTTTGAGGCATGAACCTGCAGCAGGATTTGCGACCTCGCTTGTTGTGTATTCAATTTTATTTTATTTATATAGCACCAAAATACAACAACATTCGCATCAGGGTGCTTTATTTTGTAATGTAAAGACCCTACAATAATACAGAGAAAACCCCAGAAATCAAATTGTCTGTTAATCGTTAGAGACACTTTTATCCCTTTATTTTAAGAATTTAAAACATTCTAAAATTAATTGGACAGAATGTGAAGAACAAATGAAATAACGATTTTATGCATAAGTTTTATACAGTTGTGGTCAGAAGTTTACATACACTCATCATGGTTTTGGGCTTTTAACGGTTTCTTTGAACTTCTCTTTTTCCAGGCTGGAATGATTGTACAGCACAGTGATGCTGCTGTTTCCACAGTTTCCAGTTCATGGCATGTCTTGATGGTTCCCAGGTTGTTCTTGAACATCCTGACCAATAGTGAGGGTGACAGTTTGGGTCTTCTTCCAAACCTCTGCAAAGTGATGATACATCTGAATAACTTGTATTCACATACAGCTTTGAACTGATGATCTTGGAATATGGAGTCTATAAATGACTCCAAGAGACCTTCTGAACTTCCTTAAATCTACGATTCTCCAGCTTTGATCTTCACTGAGTTCCTTGGACTTTCCCATTGTTCCGAGTATTGGTCAATCCAGTGAAGGCTGCCAAACAAATCCTTTTTATGCTGACAAAGAGAAACTAACAGCTGTAGTCAGTCATGATCATTAACAGGCCTTGTCAAGTTAACGTACATTGTAGAACCTTCAGCATCACTTGTTAAAATACTGAAGTGAATGTATGTATATATTTGAGCATGAACTTAAGTTAAAAAATAAGGCTGTAATCTTGCAAAAGAGCTCAGAGTGTGCAGTTTGTAAATAAATTAACTTTGGAACATTAAATTAGTTAGAAGTCTTATGCACAGCTTAAATAACTTGTGAAAGCCTGAGTTAAAAACCAAATATGAATTTTCTTTTTAAAGAAAAGCCGGGTCACTGCCGGTACTCTGCTGCAAAACATCCCCAGCCATTGTTTTTACTAACAAAGTTACAGTAGAGTCATACTCCATGAGTGCTGAAACCCATCTTTCATCTTCCTCACTCAGTTATCTCCATCAATAAATGAAGGTGCTGCTAATGCACCATCTTTGTGATTCTTATCTCCACCTCTTGTTCTGGGCCTGGTTGGATTTCACAGCCTGGGGCTATTTTCTCTCCCACTTCAAATCTCTGAGAGAAGAAGGAATTCCAGTGGCAGAAGCAATCACAAGCTCCAGATCAAAAGTATCCTCGGCTGAATTCCCTGACAGACTAAAATCATTTGTTCCTCTCGCTAACACTCAGTGCTGCGTTCCCGGCATCGCTCACTCCTCTCAGCTGGTTTGTTTTATGTGGTTTCAGCAGCCGAGTCCTTTGGGCCGCTCTGTCAGAGCCAATATTGGAGTACACACTGGCTAACTGCAGCAGCAGCCGCCGCTCTGCACTCATCGAGCTCTTTCCCCTCCTGTTAGCGTCCTTTTTCATCAGCTTACCAGTGAGGATTTACATTATGTCAAGCCTGCTCTCGCCGGCGAGGCAAGATGAGGTCAGGGGAAGTTATTTCAAAGCCGCCCTGAAAGAGGTCGTCTTAAGAATGTGTTGGCGCCTCAGCCTGACATTCAACAAGGAAGGAGTGAGGAAAGTGCGTTGTCGGCACATGGTGCGGGAACGTGGCTTCAAAGACAAAAGTTTTGTTGTTGAATTATTGAAGCGATCAACACTCCTCCTCCTCCTACAGGAAATGATCAAGGAGCGGACTGATGAATAATAATATTTACTCAGCCACAGCAAGAACCAGGAGACGACAGAACCTGCTGGAAAACAGGCTGAGTTAATGCTTTTTTGATTTACATGAGAGCGGGCTTCATGTTTTTGGACTGGGCTCATTACCAGGGCAGAAGTTGTTAACAGGAAGGTGGAATGAAATTCATAACTGTCCTCTTGCTGCTACAGACCTTGACAAGTGATATATTTAAGGAAAATCCTAAACCTGAACTCTTGACCCTACATTCCTCTGCCATGGTTTGGGATGACAGTACCTACATCTGTGGAACTAGAAGTCTTTGGCCTTCAAGGTCACCAGATCTCAGTCCAACTGAGCAGTTAAGGTAGGCTAAGGCTAAGGTAGACTTTCCAAAACCATTGTTAGGCAATGCCAAATGAGGGCGTATCTGTTGGAATAACAGTGTTCATCATTCCAGTAGAACTCAACATTTGATGATCAGTGCCTAGGCATAGCAAAGCACCTGGCTGTAAAACAACTTCCCAATATACTTTTGTAATTTCACACATAAACTGTAGAAAAAGTCGGGGAATCAGATTCAGACCACCGACTGTGCATAAAAGATGGATGCAGTCACTGTGGACTTCTCTACAGTGGTTTTTAGCTGCAGTCATGTTGGTTTATGGAATCCAGAAATGGGATATGGAGGGTGGAATGCTAAGTTATCAGCTAGTTGGGTTAGCAGGCTGAATCCAGGCTGAATCAAACACACATATAACTGCTAATTAAGTGACATTCAAATAAAATTAAGCGTCACTCACCAAAACTCTAGCACAGACTTCTCGGATGGTCTGTTTGTACAGTTAACATCACAGCAGCCATATTATTTCTCAGATAATTGCATAAAAATGCTCTGAAAGGCTCCAACAGTACAAACATGGTCCAGAGGACCAGTTCAGGTGCTCCAGTGAGCCAAAGTGAAGCCTAGCCACCTCTGTTGCCAGCTTAGCAACTTTGTTGTTATATTTATCAAGTTTTCAGATGACTTTTTTTTTTTTCAAAAAAGCAACTAGTGACAAATTACTAACTACTCCTTCCAGCGTTATTCGATACTTTTGGAGACTTTAGCAGACAAATGACCCAGGGTCCCGACCCTATGATAAACATAAACCAGGGACCCCCCCCCCCCACCATTTATTTCCTACAGCCTCGAATACAAGTACAAATGACATTAAACAGAGACTTCTAGTGACTTCACTGAGACACCTGTGCCACCATCCACTTGCGAGTTAATAATAATTTTAAGACTGAGTTATTAAAAAAAATCATGCCCTCTATTGATAATTTCCCTTTTGTGTTTTCATCCATCCATTTCATTCAATTTATTAAAATTTCTATAGAGACCAAACCTATTTTTTGTAGCAGGCTGGGAACAGAACTATTTCTGCTAACATTTAACAGGTGAGTCTGCAGCCTCAAGTGGACATTAGAGGAACTGCAGGTGTTGGCTTCATTTTCCAGCTGTGGAGGTTGCTGTTTGTTCAGGATGTTATCCACAGTTGTCTTTTCTCACATCCTGGATCTTGCTTCTTGTGAAGGCTCCAGACTTTTGCTTGCTTTGTCTCACATGGGCATGTGGGGCATTATATGGTCTTTGTACCAAGAAGCAGGGAGATTAAAGATTGTTTAATGTCCAATCCTGTTGCGCTGGGCACCAGGGGTGGACATTTCATTTTCCCACAGGGCCACATGAGAAAGTGGGACTGTTGTGGAGAGCGGCACCAATAAAATTAACTAAATTCTGCTTAATTTTAATTCTCTTTATAAGGATATTGGTGCAGTTTTTCACCCCTGCTGAACAATAGTAATTCTAGAAAAGTTCTGAACTGCAAAACAGCTGCAAACAAAAGGACACTGAAATTAAAGGAAGAACCATTTTTAAAGCATTTTAAACACTGCAGCCCTTCTAAAGATTACCTGACACAGGTGGTGTGGGAATGTAAGTGCCCAAAGCAGTCAGATTGTACAATAGCCAGACTTGTTTGACAATGTGAGGATAACACAGGTAATTCACCAGTTCACTCACCACTATTAATAATGTGTGCTGCATCCTACACGCTGTCATGGTAGTTGCCTTGACCAAGCCAGAGTACTTCCAGTGGTGAGAATTGGCCTGAAATGGACTATTTCCATTGTGCTACATGAAACTTCCTGATTCTTCCAACACCGTTTGAAGGTCATGTGTGAAAACAGTTTAACTCAGGGACACTTTGACCTAAATTGGGACTTGGATTTTGAACGGATTCTGGCAGACATATCATATGAGGAATAAAAGTGTGACGTCATCATAGAGAGCAGGTTGGGCTCACTTGTCTTTTTTTTAACTATGACACAATAAGGGTTCCTATGCCCTGCAAAAAATTAACATAATATATTTTTAAGTAGACCTATTCTGCTTTTTCTTATTTCCTGTCATATATATCCTGGTCCGGTGTTGGATGCTCAAATTAATCATGGCCAAAGTAATCCCAGCAAGCCAAAAGTTCTAGAAACACTTGATTTCATACAGTTTTTTCTATTCTTGGATCTTTATGATGTCAGAGAGAGCAAATATCCCTAAGTTGACCATTTTAGGCTTTGCTTTCCAATCCTTCTGTTGGGCCTAGTAGAGTCCAAGAATTAAAAATATGGAGCGGGAAATGAGCAGAATAGGTCCACTTTAATCATTAATATCAACCACAGAGCTCTTTGAACTCATAGCATGAAAAAAATGTATAGAGGTTTCACATATTTCTGATTCTGCTGTGGATAATCTGGGCTGGAAGGACAACACATACAACATGCATTTAAAAAAATCAAAGTCGATACTGTATTTCTTATAAATGTACAAATTATATTTACACATAACGAGCACAACAAACTGTTTTCAACAGTGTACAAAAGGAGGAAGCTTGAGTCTCTCCTCTGAAATCTTCTGCTCTTCTCTCTGCAAGAGTACGGCCGAGTTACCAAGAATTCCAGTCACAAATCAAGTCTCTGATGCCCGACACTGAGACATCACAGTTAATCTCAGCAGCAATGCAGCAATCAAATCACAGCTCACTGAGGGAAGTGACTGTAAACATGATGGTAGATGTAAAAAAAAAAAGAAAGAAAGGTAAACTGTTTTCTCCTTGACAGAAAATAAAGTTGAGCACAAGTAATTTACAGTGTGAAAGGTTTTAATCAAGTACACACATAAAATTACCTGTTTGCAGTTGCATGTTTTTAAATACAATAATATGCACAACATATGTTTGTTGTATCTGAGGCAGGCACTTAGTAAACTGATCTTACTGCAGACCTGTACAACAACTGAACAAACTCTCTTGTCTCATCATATTTGCTACCTAAGGCAAAAAAAACAAAAATGATATGGCTTTTTGAAAAGATAGAAAACTGCCATTTTAAATAATTAATAAACAAGACTATACAAAGAAACAACAGACAGACTGCAGAGGCTTTCAGCTCACAATCACATCAATTCCAACTCCAGGGTTGAAGGGTTATTCTGCATCAGGGGTTCTAAACGTCTGCGAACAGTTTGTGGCTAAGACATCAAGTTGAGGAACTTGCTCTCCTCTGCCAGAGCACTCAGCAGTGAGCTCATGTCCCCGATGGCCATGTTCCCTGTTCCCGCAGGCACCGAGGGCAATGTGACTGAGTTCCTGGGCGTGGTGAGGCGAGAGGAGCTCTGGGAAAAACTCTGGAGCAGACCTGGACTCAGCGTTCCCGACATGAGGCTGGAGTGATCCCCATCGTCCAGCATGGTGTCAAAGTCTATCTGCGCCTGCTCGAGTGTTGCGGTACAGTCAACGGTCCTTGGCGCCTGATTGACACTTGCAGCGAGAGGTGCCACCATGTTACAGCTCAAGTTCCCATTGGACTCATATACTTGAATCTGTCCTGTGTAATACAAGGCATTGTCATTAGCGTTATCGCTGCAGTGAATTCCTAAAACTCCAGCAGTGGATAATTCGGGGTTGACGTTAGCAGGCTGTGTCATTTGCTGTGTCACTTTTGGGCCTGAAGGGTGCCTGTTCTGAGATCTCGGTTCGGTCGGTGGCCTTGGTTGAAAATGGTTCTGATTTCCAACTTGTGAGGAATTCTGGGAGTTCATTTTACACGTTGATGTGTCACAGTCCTCAATCTTTACCTGCACAGGCTGAAATCCAGTACCAGCAAAGTGCAAATCGAAGGTTTCCATATCCCCTGCTTCCTGTTTGTAATTGCTCCCACTGGCGGTATTAATACAAGGTGGATAGTTGGTGTTACCATTCCTGTCCCTGCCTTCCTTCAACAAGGCTTCATTGAGATTTGATGGCTGCTGGAATCCTTGTTGCTGAAGGCAGTTTGCTCCGGGGTCAGAGTTCAGCTGAATGCGACTCTGCTGCATCACGAGGTTATGATTTATCTGCTGGTTGGAGCTGAAATGGTGGCTAAGTGATTCAAAGTTCTGGTTTTGTTGGAGGACAGCCAGGTTCCCTCTGACCTGTAGTCTGGAGTAGTACTGGAGGGCATCCATGAGTCCAGAAGAAGCTGGGATGTTGGACGGTGATGATGGACACATTTGTTGTTGCTGTCCTGGAGTCTTGCTCAAAGTGGGTAAAGCCTGTGAGGGTAGATTCACAACAGCTATTCTTCTCTGGCAGAACTGATGCTGCTGGAGAGCTGGGGTTTCTTGGAAATCTTCATTGGTTTTATCTCCATTGTCAAGGATCTGACTTGTTGTCTCCATAGTAGCATTCTCTGAAATGCTTAGTGGCCACAGGCTATAAGGGTAGCGGTGGCGACTGCCATCTAATCGAAGGCAACCTTGCTGAGATGAACGCCGGTGATCTGCTGCAGGAGATGGATGGGGCTGCACTGTCACCCCTCCACTCAGCGTGCCCATGCTGTTGTAGCGCTGCATCTGTGGTTGGTTTAGAGAATCTGTGGCAACCTGTCTCACGGGGTCACTGGCTCGGCGGGGGATGTTAGACGGGACCTCGTGGGGCATCAAACTTCGTGTGGCATAGCTGCTGTACTGTCTGAAAGGCAAAGCTTTGTTGATGGCGGGTTTCTGGGAGTCCTCATACAGGGCTGGGTGAGACTTTAGATACATTTGGTCCATGTATGGAAGAGGTGTAGGTGGCGCGCCCCCAGTGGCGGCTGCATATTTTGCCTTGAGATGATAGTGCTGGGCTGGAGTCAGGCTGAGAGGGCTGGGAAAGCCCAGTCCCCCACACCCTCCCGTTCCTCCGCCACTCCCACCACACTGGCTGGCCTGACTTGAGCGCCGTGAGATGTCAGCAGAGATGGGGTCGTAGGAGTCCGCAGAGCTGACGTTGCTGGGGCGGTTGGCACCAAACTGCGAGGCCTGGCTGGAGCGCCGACTGGAGAAACAAGGGGAGATGCCTGAGGAACGGCGGCTGAGGGTGTAGACTGAGCTCAGGGTGCTGGAAGTGCTGTCACGTCTCTCTGTGATGGTTTCCAGCAGAGTCGTTTTTCCAGAGCTCAGCTCACCGAAGCCAGAACCAGGGAAGGACGCCGGACCACCACCCATATTTTGGTCCAGGAGGGACCCTGCAAACAAACAGATGAGAATGTGAAACTCTTGGATGTTCATTAACTGTGGAATCCTTCAGATCTTTTTTTTGTGTGTGAGTATTTATACACCTAGTAAGCAAAGAGACAATGGTGGGAACTTGCTGGTGGACAGAATGTAGTGTGTTTCATTGAGCTAGATTGTATTTGAGGGGGTAGTGGGTGTATGTGTCCTGATGAAAATAGGCACATCCATGATTTCTTAAGTTACAGTAGGTAATACCGCGAATAATACTTTTTGACAATAAATAATGGGTCAATATTCAGCTGCCTCCCCAGGCAGTTTCTCATCCTATTCCACCATCTTGATGGGAGTCCTTGTTGTGCTCTGCGGCTTCAGTGAGCTGCAGATTCTAGTCTGACTGGTCATTTGGTTTGCAGCATATTAACTAGAATAGAAAGAGGACGACCAATGAGATACTTATTGGAGAAGCACCTGAATGATACCGAGGATCCTTGGCTCTGCCCTGACGTCTTGCCATGGTTATACATACCTGAAACACCTGACTTAGGAGGTGTCCAGTCAGATGCTTGAACCACCTGAACTGGCTCCTTTAAATCTGGAGGAGTAGCAGCTCTGCACTGACCTCCTAAATGACCGAGCTCATCACCTCTATAGCTGAGCCAAGACAACATGCAGAGGAAGCTCAGTTCGTATATTCAGAATCCTATTTTTCTAACCACAGTTCATGGCCATGGTTGAGGGTAGGAACAAAAATTGATCTAATAGACTGACAGTTTCATTGTCACACTCAGTCCTCTCACTCAGTTACACATGGGCAAACTGCCCAAGTAAAGTGTGGGATGTGTGGGAAACATCGTAGTGAAGCATCCAGTTGCTAAATAATCATTTCTTGGAAACCAAATCACCTGAAAAAAGAGTTAGTTTTTGAAAAGTTTCTATACTTTTAGTGGAAGGTTGGTGTGAAGTGAATAACTGTCAGAGCAGCTTTAATCTAGCCTTTCTGTTGACTCACCCCTTGCTGGTATGGGTGGGAGCTTGGTGCCAAGGGCCGGGGGTGGTGTTAGGTTCTTGGTCCACCGACAGGAGTCCCTCACTGTCTTCAGCTTCTCCTTCTTGAGATGCTCCAAGCAATGGCTGGTGCTGAGCTGCTTTCTGAAGTGGAGACTGACTGCTGCGACCCCACCGGTGGAATCTTCAAAGCCCAAGGACTCCACAAACGGCAGGTCGTCCAGGGTGCTGAGGTCCCCCAGGCTCCCCCCACTGTGCACCGCCATCTCTACTCCACTGTCATTGTTGGTGGCACTGCCAAGTGGTGATGGTTCGCTGCTACATGATGACTGACCGCCAGGGCTGGACTGATACATCTATGAAGAAAAGTACGAGAAGAAAAAGAGGGGAATGCAGAGAAGAGAGATAAAAACAAGAACATGAGTAAAACAGAAAGAGACATAACAGTTTGTCCTAAAAACAGCTTTTCTGTAGCAGAACAAAAGTGGGACAGCGGTTAACATGGCATGAAAAACAGTGAATCAGTGAGTCTTTTATCCTCCCCCAGCTTAATTGTAAATAATGAGTGTGTTTTTTGGGGATGGGGGTGAAGAGGTGGGGGTGCACCACAGATTACAGACTGTCTTAGTCTGTCTGTGAATTAGAAATGGGCAGGATGAAAGGCTGCTTGAGCCCGAGCCAGAGCGCCGGGCCAATCATCACGACATGTGATCACATTTCCCTCTCCAAAAGCTCCACTGTGAGGGTGGAGGCTGCTCGAGTATTTAGGTGAAGCTTGCCGTTCTCTTACCTTCACAACTCTATTTTCTAATGTTAGTTTTGCTTGCTTCAAATACAAGTTAAGAGAGGGTTTGAACAAAATGACAAACCTCTCCAATAGGACTAAAGACAATAATGATTACATGGTGTGTATCCACTGGCCTGTTTCCTCACAGTCTCTAATATATTCGCTGCTAAAAAGCTGTCTTGATCACAGCTTGCTGGTTGGCTCAGTTTGCACAGCCAATTCCCAGTGTTTGAATATTCATCCAGGAGTGACTTTCATCACGTTCAGGCTGTGTGATGGGTGTTTGATAGGTCTCCGCTGTGAGTTTATACTGCCTGTATGATGAAAAACGTACACCGCTGTATCATTACAAGATAACGTCATGTATAGATAACTTCCTGCTTGTTTCTGATGGATAATATCTTAGAAACGGACTGGATTCCCCAATAAAAAACAAGGAAAGCTGCTTCAATAAAACATCAGACAATTCAAAGTTGTTTCTTTTAATCTTCTAGCCTGAAAAATAAATTCCCTCGTAACATTTAAATGACTGTTACCCAAACAGGGCCAATTAACTCATCTTAAGTGATAATCTAGAGGCAACCTCCACACCTGAGGTGAAGTCTGGCTAATTAGAGTCACTGAAACGGACCTCTGGACCATGTTTTTGGTGCGTGTGCCTTTTGGAACTTATTAAATGCAATTATCTGACAAGTCCGTTTGGGATCATTGTTATGCTGAAAGATTAAGCCATTGCCACTCAGATACTTTCCATCTGACTGGCAACATCTGACTGGAAATCAGACCATTTTTAATGAGGCTTCAGTGAACAGTAGATGGATCAACTGAAGGGTCAGGTGCATCTCTCAGGTCCTGTGTCAGGTCTTTCCCTGTTTCTTAAGGACTTTCAGATACTGTTCATCGGATGTAGATAGTTTTTAGACCTGCCACCTTTGTCCTCCAGCAAAGTGCATAAGGATACAATTTAAAATTGGTTCTTTACTAAGTTGTCTGTTATGTGTAAACAAACACTGATTCATCCCTTGATATTTCACCTTCCTCTGAAAATGGTCAGGTACAAGGACTGGGCTGAAAAGGAGTGAAAAAGCAGCCGATGTCCAAAGAAAAACTTTGAAAGACTTTCAGAAAGCCTGAAAAACTATTGCTCAAGATTATTTTTAAAAATGTCAAGAAAGCCTGTCTCCTTGGAAGCACAATGAGGAAAGAAATGAGAGGGTAATAAGACACAGCTCGAGATGTTGTACAGTAAAAGAGGGGAGAATACATTTGGAGGTGTTTTTGGACTCTGGTACCCCTGTTCTCTAGTCATAATGTGATTTTGGAAATGAATCGACGTGATGGTAAATGGTGAAGGAAGTTGAAAGGTGGTGAAAAATGGCACCAAATGGTGTATATTAGTTATAAGCCACAGGTGAGCTCACCTCAGTAAGGTCTGTCCATAAGGAAAGTCAGAAAGGAGAGAGAAATGAAAACCATGAGACAGGAAGCTTAGGAAAGGTTAGAATAAAGAGGCATGCTGGACTAGAAGAGAATTATTTTATTTAACAAAAAAAAAAAAAAAATTGTACTACAGTTGTTAGAATAAAAATCTATGTAGTATAATTATTGTGAAGTGAAGAACTAATTATATTTTGTGTCCCTTTTTGAAAAACTGTTCAACTTTAAGTGGTCTTACCACAGAGGTTTCTGTCTTGATGGATTTGACCTGCAGGTAGTCCTCCACACCTCTAGGGGAGCTGTTGTCCAATATCTTGTCGTCCCTGTGGATTCGCTCTCTGGGACCCGTCTCATTCTCGCCGTTCTCCCTGGGTGGCGGCTGCCTGGGCGGCAGGTCGCTGCGCTGCTTCTTAGTGACGTGGGCCTCGGGGCCGTGTACTGTCTTCACATGCTTCCTGAGAGAGCTGGGATCTGTGTAGCGCTTGGTGCAGCCGGGGATCTTACAGACGTACGGTTTCTGTAGGTGCAAATACAAAATACAGACAGTGGAAAAATTCAAACGCATGTTTGTAGCTGGATCCAACGCCAAAATATGGGGCCGAAAAATGAAGCACCAAAAGCTGCAGTTTCCAAACCAATGGCTGACATGATGGTGACTACCTTCATCTTTTTACATGCAATCACTATGGTCAGCATACCAGCCTTGTATTAATTGTGAAGGTATGTAGAAAGCTGTGACTCCAGTAGATTATGTGGAGCCGTCAACGGCTGTTCGCACTGAACCTTTAATGAGGAAATTAGCAGAAACAATCAGTGACAGGAGCATCTTACTTTAAGAGCTCTCTGCAGTCAGAAGCAACCTGCAGGTTTTAACTTCCCCTTTATTGAGTTATATCTGAGCTGCATGTGAGCAGCTTAGTGTGTCCGTGGGCTGTGGCAGCACTCCGCAGCCCTACTGAGCGCACAGAAAAACTTCCAGGATTCATTTCCTGTTCCTGCAGGTGGTCTCGCTCCTGCATGATTCGTCCTAATGCATTGTGGGCTGTGGAGCTCATTATGCTTCCACCTCATTATTTACACACAAATGTCTGCAGACTTGCACGGGGTGCAGACGAACACTGTCGGCGACACCTGTACAGACACAAAGGAACAAACCTGCTGCCCAACACGAAGCCTTCAGGGCACCTGAGGCGGAGGTTAACTCGTGTCACTACCCGCGGCTTCACATCTCCACTACTTCAATCACAGCACTCTGAGAGAATTTCTTATGCAGCTCCATAAATGAGTCTGTGTGAAGTTTCAGCGAGCAGACAAGTCTTTTGTACCTCATTGGAGTGCGTCCGGTTCTGGTGCTTGGCCCGGTCCGAGGCATTGGAGAAGGCTTTGTTGCATCCTTCGTGCTCGCAGACGTAGGGTTTCTCACCGGTGTGCGAGCGCAGGTGGGTTTTCAGATTCTCCAGCCTGGAGTAAGCCTTAGAGCAGCCCTCGAACTGCAGAGGAAAACAGCAAATGCTTCACTGATTCTAACAAACAGCAGATATTAAATTGCAGTGAAGAAACATGGATAACTGTCCATATGTACAGTCAGGTAACTGACAGGGTAACAAAGGCCTCTATAGCTAGCAGCCTAAAGTTTGTGTTGCACTTCAAAAGTAGATATTTACTTCTAATTATGCATGTAAAGAATTTGAATTATATACCAAGTCTGGAAAAATAATAAATGTCTAAGGTCTCAGCAGTAGATACCAGTTGGAGATGAGTTGGTGATCCCCTGGTAATCAACGGTCATTAGGTACAAATTTGTATTGCCCAACAAGATGGTAGGCGGTTGTGGTAGGCTGCTGTTGCAAAGTGAAATTGGTTGCACGGTTGCTGCAAAGTGTAATCCCCCAATCACTCACCAACTGGTCAGGGAGTACACATTTCTTCACAGGAACCACTGGTTGCCAGGGATTCTCCAACTGGTTTCTGGGTCTGTGTGACTGTGGCCTAATAAATTTAAGCTCCTTTCTTTAAAGAATCTTATCAGGAAGGGAGGAAAGAGGACCCAGGAGACCAGAATAATTGATGCAATTAGTCAAAGCAAATAATTTAAGCAGGGAAGACGCCCAGAGTCAGGGACCAAAACAAAAAATGAGTTTAAAAAAATGAATAAACTGAACAAAAACACCAGTAAAAACACATCAAAAATACCCCAAACTACAAAAACATGATGACTATTATAAATGATTAGGAATTAATTCTAACCTGAAATTGACTTTTCAGGCATTAAAAATGCCTGAAAAGTCTGACTATGGAAAAACCAAGATGATCTGGCAATAAACAGTCTGACTGGATAATTCAACATAGATGATGCTAATGAGGGCGGGGAGGATTATTACAAAGGGGGGAACACAGACAAAGGCAGGAAGTGAGCTGAATTACAAAATAAAAGAAAGAAAATTGGTCACAGCTTGTGAGAAAGAGTCAGCAGAAAAATAAAAGGTTCATTTTTGTTTTGGATGAAAGTTCTTTGGTTTTGGTTGTTTTGGTGAGATTTTGGTTTAGGACATCCTGAATTAGACACTTGGATTTCTTTTGTTTCTATCAAACATTATTGTTTTTAGAAGATGTAGTTTGTCATTTTCTTGAGTCTATTAAAAAAATCTCTCTCTTCTGTCTCTGTGTTTTCTTCTTGTAGAGACAGAACATGAAAAAGAGGCTGAGGGTTGCTAAGCAGCTTGCAGTTGAGTAAACTTTTTCAAGCACAACTTAAATATAATGTTTCAGCTTTTTAAGTTCATCTTTAAGGGTTTGGGTCTGTCAGTGGGACAAAGCCAGGGGGGTTTTAGCTGTTGTGTGGGGAATTCATTCTTTTATTATGACATTTCTGAACATTAATTGTCTAGTAAATGCTGATAAAGTGAGTCAGCCAAAAAATTGAAAGTATTATGTGTTTAAGTGGCTTTACAAACCAAAGTGTTGACAAAAATCATGAATGTTTCAATAAAACAAAGAAAAATCAGTGTGTTTGTGTTTTATCTGTGTTAAAAAAAAATCCAGATGTGTATGTGTGTGCAGTTGCTGGTGTTTAGTGAGCCTGAGCTACAGTACCACCCTATGAGGGTCTCATGGGGGCCCATAGAAGGCACCGAGGTCCTTCGTTACCCACCGTGCACTTGTGTGGTTTCTCCCCCGTGTGTCGCCGCATGTGAACCACCAACATGTACTGAGCTTTGAAGGGTTTCTGCTCCCGTGAACAGTCCTCCCAGCGGCACACGAACTCCTTCTTCTCTCCGTGGATGTGGTCATTATTGATGTGCTGTGGGACACACACACACACACAGAGAAATGAGGGGTTTTCTGGGGAGAGCTGTCCACTAAGAGGCTCTCATGTTGTTCCCGGCTTCGTGTTTCTGTAGAAATCCGTCTTATCAGCGAAAATCTCAAAGGAAGGCTGCAGCAGAGGAAAGTCTAATTAGGTATACGTAGAGTGCCTGTGAATGTATGTTTTACATGTATGTGTTACAATGTATGTTTTTTATCAGTTATTACAGTTTTTAAAAGAGGTCACACTTCTATTAGCAATATATATATATATATACACAGTGAGAGAGTGCAAAATATTTTTAAAAATCACTTTTCCTCTCTTTTTGTCTTTCTAAAACCACAAAATTCCTCCTGCTTTAACAGATTGTTGGAGAAAAAAATGCACCAGGACACTGAATAGATTTTCCCATTAAAGATTATTGACTTGCCTGGTTATCTTGCCTGAGATAAAAGGCAGAGTTTGTTATAATTTATAATATTTTCTTGATTATACCCATTTTGTTTTCCTTTTTAAGGACAGCTCAACCCCGAATCAGATTACACACAGAAATAAGATGCACTAGAAAAACTGAGGAATGTCTCTTTCCAGAAACCACAACAGTTTCAAGGAACTATGCTAATTGTAAGGAAGGCCAGTGGTTTGATCCCCGGCTCCTCCTGTTTGCGTGTCGGAGTATGCTGAACCCTGAGTTTCCCCTGATGCATCTATTGGAGTGTGTGTGTGTGAACATTAGCCATAGAATAAGAGCAGTGTATGAATGTGTGTGGTTGGGTGAATGAGCCTTGTAGTAAGAAATTGCTCTGAGTGCTCAAGCAGAGTAGAAAGCACCATATGGGCACCAGTCAGTTTACCATTTTAATTTGATTCCTCTGCACAGCTCACAGTGGCCTGCAGAGCTTTACAGCCGCTCCGGTTCAATGAAGGCCTAAACATGCTGACTCATATTGTTGTTGTTTTGTTGGTGATAAATTAACCATTGATTTGAGTTTAATTTCTTTATTCCACACAAATAAGGCGTGACTGTAGTGAAGATGAAAAATTAAATAATGGAATAAACTGCTATAAAGATTGTTAACGATGGATGCAGCTTCTTGGTTTGAAAGATGAACCCAGTGTGTAAATGTCTTAAACCTGCATTCTTCTTAAGAGCCAACAGGGGGCGACTCCTCTGCTTGCAAACCTCATCACATCATGTTTCAAACAGCCAAGATGGCAGCACTGAAAACGCTCAGCTCGATGTTTTTAAAACGAGACTCCACAAACCAGCGGGCGACGTCACCGTGGCTACATCCATCTACTGTCTGTGTACTACTACTATCTGTCTGTGGCTGAAGCAGCGCTGCTGAGGTTTTTAAATGTACTTTTTACTTTGTTATGAGCTCCATCATATTGAAGAGAAAGCGGGTATTTCTACTCAACAGCTCACACCAAAAGTATTTAGAACAGCATAAAAGATCAGAGGGAATATATGTAAACTTGATTTTTGGGGTGAACTGTACCTTTAAATAAGGCGCTCATGAGGTTGGGAAATGTCTGTATATGATTTCCCTCTGACACTAAGGGGTGTAGTTAGATTAGTTTAGCACTAAGACTGGCTGGCTGAAAATGGGCCTACCAGCATTAAGGTTTACTAGTTAGTGAGATGCATCAAATTTGTTTTCCTGTTGGTCTCAAAAAAACTGATTTCAATTATTTAAAGTGCTGATTTCTTTAATCAGCTTCCTCAGAGGAATCTTGGAAGCTACTGGGTTAATATTGGGGGATTTAGGGTGAATAACCTGCTGATATTTTGTGGTAATGAACAGTGTATCCATCCACCCGGCACCTTTACATGCAGATAGAGTCAGTGAGCACAGGTTTTGATCGTGTTCCCGATCAATGGAAAGACGACTCCTCGGTTGTTTACCCTTGAATCTGAAGAAAAAAATGAGTGGAACTCTGCCAGGGAGAGGATAGGATTTAATGGAGTTTACGGGAAACATGGTCTCGATTTGTAGAAAACAAGAGCACTGCAGGAATACAGCTGACAATTACTTCGACCACGGACTCATTTGTTTACAGCACTGCGATCAAAGCATCAGAATCACGTTCAATCCGAAGCTCTGATGTTTGAAAATGCCACACATAGCAGCTTTAAAAGTCTGTAAACAGACACAGAGCTGGTTTATGTGAGCCTTTCCTCAGACGGACAGAGGAATTGGAGTTTAATGAATGATGGACAGCAGCCTCCCAGCCCTGCAGGACCCTCACTAATCCCCCCTCACCCCGCTGCCTCTTTTCTCTCTCTGCTTCACTGGAACCGAGGAATGCCTAAGACCCTTTCAGCCATGACCCTTAATGTTGTGATGGGAAAAAAAATGAAACCAATGATGGTTTGGAAGACAGATTGTCAGCAAGAGGAAAACTCAAAACAAGCAGGAACAAGAACTGAATGAACACAGAGTTCAGAGGGTGTTTTCAGTACCCAGGTACCTCAGGTGGATGACTGTGACCTTGGGAAGAGAAAGGTGCTCTGCTCAATGTTTTTATGAATTAGATGCTTTTTACTGGCATTGTGTGAGGACAGATTGTTTCATTTTGAGGCTCTAATCTGATCCTGAGTTGTCTTTCAGCATGGTCACTGTTATAGTTGAAGCTTTAAAACAGAATTCATGTTCCTGTCATATTTGGTAAACTTATTTCTGTAGGCAGAAGAGCACAGCTTGTGCATATTGTTGTTTTGTTTTTTTCAGTCATAAAGTTAATCTCAGTTAACAAGGTCAGCTAATTCATCCAAACCATCTGGTAACTTAGATCTCAGATTATTTTATCAGCTAAAAAGCCAGAGAGGCCAAGAATGATGAAGAGGACTCTGTGCAGTCCTGTGAGAAACACCCTCACTGCTTCCACATGAGTTCAGAGGGTAAGAAGCAGCCAGGTGATGCTAATCAAATGCACTTGGTTAACTGATTATCAGCGAGTGCGAGCTCCTCTATAAAAACAGATGTTTTGTCAGTTTGTTGGTCTGTAGCATTCAGGTGTGTGTTAACATAATACCACAATGTTTCCAGGAATGGTCATCCCAGCAGATTCACCCTAAGCTCAGACCGTGCAATGCTCAGAGAAACCGCAAAAAAAAAAAAAAAGCCCAAGAGCTACATCTCAGACTCTACAGGCCTCAGTTAGCATGTTAAATGTTAAAGTTCATGACAGGACGATTAGAAAAAATATTGAACAAGTGTAACTTGTGTGGTAAAGCTGCCAGGAAATGTCTATTGATGGTAGCACAGCTTAGGTTTGCAAAGCTGCAAACCACAAAACTTCTGGAACAAAGTCCTGGACAGATGAGACCAAAGTGGAGATGTTTGGGCATAATGCACACCACCATGTTTGGAGAACACCAAACAGCTGATCAGCAGAAACACCTCAGACCAGCTGTCAGCACAGTGGTGGAGGGGTTAGGAGGATTTGGACTTGTTTTGCAGCTACAGGAGCTGAGCACATTGCACTCACTGAGTTGACCATGACCTCCTCTGCAGACCATATTATTCTGTCCAACAGCTAACACTCTGCTGAGACAGGACAATGCTGCAAATATACAGCAATATGACTGAAAATGAACAGAGTCAAGGTGCTGCAAGTCAAAATTCAGACCTCAACCTTATTGATATGCTGGTGTAAGACATTAAGAGAGCTCTGCATGAATGAATGCCCGCAAAGCTAATGAACTGAAGCAATACTGCAAAGAAGAGTGAGCCAAAATACATCATACAGAAAACCATTACTTCACTCTATTGCTGCTAAAGGTGGTTCTATGAGCTACTGAATCATCTCATGAAAACATATCTTTGAAACTAACAGCATCTGCTGTAATGGTGGTATATAATGAGTTGGGATAAGAATACATTGGACTTTCACCCAGGAAACTGGGGTTTGTTCATCATATGTTACAATCATAATTTTCATGGTTTGAAAATTATTAGGAGTCATTTTAACCTGTTGAGCAATCACCATTCACTGTTGGTTTTGTCTTTGGTGAGGTTAGGCTAACCAACAGTTTCTTATGAGCATGAAAACTGACATATAAATTTTGTTTGTTTGTTTTTTTTTTTGTTGTGAGTGCATGTGTGGTGTGTTTGGGTGATGCAACAATCAAGAAAAATCAGCTAAGTTCAGTCACATTTGACTTCTTCATTGTTGGAATTCACACTGAATTTGTAACCAAAGCTGAAATAATCTGGATTTAAAACCTTTCTCTTAAGTTTCAGAAGCTGTGTTGTTCGTACTGTATTTATTCTACAGCCACACGGGGTTTTTCATGGTTTCAGGACAAATCTCAGCAGCCTCATTTCTTTCAGGTTCACAAAAGTCTTAAGATGTCAGAACATTTTTCATGTTTGCAGGTACTTTTCTGCAGCCACACACTTACATGGACCAGCTGGTCCTGCGTGTCATACTCTTTGCTGCAGCCCTCCCAGTGGCAGTTGGTTTCGTAAACAGCCTCGGGCTCCTGCTTACAGTCGTCCCGATCCACGTCATCCTTCAGGTCCAACAAGCTGCTGTGATGGTTCTGCAGAGAATCCAGACCGAACACTCTTAAACACATGTCAAGCTGTCCTTTATTTTTCTCAATATAAATGAAACCCTTATAAATTATTTATGTTGAACTGAAACAAGCACATTTTCTCTTCTTCATCTGAGGGCGTGTTTGCACCGAGCACATGTGGAAGCTTTTACTACCCAGCTGTTAGAAGTCAAATTCAGTTGTTTGTTCATATGTTTTACCTGCCATGAACACCAGAGATGGTAAATTACAGATTAAAGCTCACACTGCTCCATCATGCTTCACTGAAGTTAAAAGGGTTGGAATCATTTGTTTTGACAACCTAGACCACAAACACACACACGTGACTTCTGTTTACAACTCCAGGCTAGCTTGTAATTCAGCAGCGTGAACGTAAACCGACCAAAAGCTGAAATCCCACAATGTCAGCTTTGTGTGTCTGAGTGTGTGATCAGCCGCCAGGGCTCTTCTTCACCAGGTGGAAACTCTTCTGGAAAACTTGACACTTCTGCTTACTTTCAGTTTTTGTTTTCCAAACAGCTTTTCAAAAGTGCTGCATAGTTTTATAAACATCATCCCCACTTTTCCAGTTTTCACCGTCCAAAAAACTCCTGGACTTTACAACTTTCTAAAGAACTGCAAATCTTTAAAAAAATGTCCCAGAATCATGTTCTCACTCTCCAAAAAAAACACTAGATTTTTCTTAAAGCATGTTCCCCCTAAAAGTTCCTCACTTTCCAATTTACAGCTTCCTAAAATATAAAAGTTTTCCCAAAATTTCCCAATTTTGTAAAAACATTCCCAGTCACCAAAAAAATTCTACATGTTTCAAAAGAATTATTTTTCAAAACATCTTCATTTTCTCAAATGTCACAATTATTAAACAAAATGTCCAATTTTTTTTCCAAAAACGTTCCCAACTTTATGGAAAAAAACAGCCTTTTTCAAAAAGCATCACAGCTTTCTAAAAACGTGTTCCAAACTTCCAAAGAAACATCCCAACTTCTCCAAAAATGACTATTTAAAAACTGTCATCAATTTTCCGAAGTTTTTTCAATTATTTTAAAAAGTGGTTCCCAAATTTCCAGAGAGTTGAAAAAAAAGCTACCTAAAGAAAAGTTTTTCCAAATTTCCAATGAACCAATCCGAACCTTACTAAAAATTAGTTTTACTACTAAAAAAAGAGCAACAGCTTTACAAAAATGTCCCAATATTTTTAAAAAAGTCCCAACTTTAATTAAAAAAAAGTCCCACCTTTCCAAAGAAATCCAAACATTCTAAAGCTTTCCAAATTTTTCCCCAAAATGCCCCAGCTTTCCAATTCACAACTTTATAAAAAAAATCTAAACTTTCCTCAGATGTTCCCGCTTCCTGGAGGTGTCACTTTTTAAAATGTTCTCCTGCTCAGGGTCCTCACTAAGACAAATGTACAGGTTACTCACACATGTCTGAGACACAAACTGACACATACTTCGTCCCACGTGGCTTCCTGTACACCTTCACCAACACAAAGACACATGCGCACACACCTACACACTGACACACAACGTGCTGACTGCAGCATGTTTGTCTCTGCCCCACGCACGCTATCTTCATCAATTCTGGTGGCCCCAAGACGACTGTGCGCACCACCGTCCCCATGCATCATGCCCAAACCTGCCTCGCTATCGGAGAGGAGCCGCAAATTTGTCAAAAGGAAGAGGAAAAGACTCCTCACATGACAATAAAGCCCAGCCAATATTTCATGAAAATGAAGTGCTCTGGCACAGTTTACAGTGGCCGGGGAGGAGAGAGGGAGGGGGAGCCAAACGAATGGATGCAAAGCTCTTATCATGTGGAGTTTTTCTGTATCCGAGATGCGATTTACAAGAAGGTCACAGGAGGCTGCGGCGCTCTGGGGCCGCAGATCAGGGCACAGAGAAGGAAGACAAATAAATATTCTCATCCTCTAGAAATGTCCTCCTTGTCCAAATTCCCACGCTTCTCAAAATTGTCAAAAATGTCGTCCCATTAAAGGTCCTGGTTTTATAAACATGTAATAAAGCTTTAAAAAGGTCCTGACTTTTTAAAAACATGTTTTTTTTTAATGCATACCTTCAAGGTTTCTTACAAAAATATGTCCTGTCTGCTCAAACAATGCCCTGATTTTACATGTCAACATATTTTGCTAAAAGTTTACTCTTCCCAAAAAGTCCTCACTTCTGAAGAAACATCTAGACTGTCCAAAGTGTCCTCAAACTTATTGTGCCAAAGCAAACCGTTAGGAATTTCTAGTTTGACTGTCACTGGACTTAAATTTTATTTTATGACAACTTGCCAAAACAGATGTTGCAGAAATGATCCCTTCTGAACCAGATACTGTCAGGATGCTGACAGTATAACTCCCCTAAGACCTTGAAACACATATTTTTCTCTTTCTCGTACCGGTGAACAGGGAGATGATGGTCTCAGTCCTTCTGCTTCAGCCTTGACCTTTGACCTTTTGGTGTTCATGGGGTCAACTGTGCTGCTGACGGCCGAGTCACCTCCGTGGTTCTGGGAAGAGAAAAAAGATGATTCAATATTAGAGACCTCAGATGTAATGGGAGGACATTGATAGGAGTGATTTCAATTCAAGTTCTAATTGCCTTACAAAAAGTTTAGAAAATAATTTATTTCAAGTAAAAAAAATCTTTATTTCTGCTAAAATAATCAGATTTTTACAGGACCGTGAGTTCATGCTAAAATATAAATTTAAAAGTATGGAGGTCAATGGTGGCCAATATTATTATTCTGAGTGAAAATATTAAATAAAAACATTTTCTCCTTCCCAAAACTGAAACTTAACCTTGTTTATCTTTTGCTCTTGGCTTAGACTTTACGCATATTTTATTTTATTTATTTTAATATGAAAATGACTTTCTATTCGAAATATGTTTTGTTAATGTCTGTGAAGCCTTTTGCATTTTACATGTAATATTGGGTTAAATAAATAAGTCTAACATCCTTTAATTACACTTAACTTGAAATTTCAATTGCAAACTGGACTTTTAACACTATGATACTGTCAGTCCTTGGAGTTTTTATTATTATTATGGTAGTGGTAACAATTAAAGAGTAATAATAATAATAATAATAATAACCAGCAACCACGAGAGAAACCCTCCTAAAAAATGAGAAAAAGAAAAAAAATGTGCATATTTGACACACAATAATCTATATTCTCAAACCTCCTCTCCAAAAAAAGGGCAAAAACAATTAAAGACCTAAAACAAAACACCTGTCCTCGTTGTGTCCTTCAGTGTCTCTGCGATGCCCTCACTGACCTCTCAGACAAACATGTGTAATCTCAGCCTGACTCAGCAATTAAACAACTGGATTAGCAAGAAAAACCAACAGTGTGGGAAGAGGGAAATGATGCCCCCCTGAGAGGTTACCTCCACTGGGACGCTGCGTGCACTGAGCACGTGCGGAGGCTGACACCGCAAATCAAAACACTGTGAACACTGTGACCCGGTGAGCGGGCGGAGGGCGGGATGATGACAAACAAAATGTACAGTGAGAACAAACAGCTGGAAATCGGAGCTGCAAAATTCAGGGTTTGGCTAAACAGTTGTTTCAGCAGCTGTCACTGAGAAAAATACCTGGGGAATAAAAAGGGGGGAATTTCCTTCAACCACACAGAAATCAGAGGGCTGAATCATCCAGAAAGCTTCGAGTACACAAAACTCTGCTAGCTTAAAGCTTTGTTAAAGTTACATTATTGTCTCTGTTTTATTTACAGTTACAGAGCAAAGTGTCTTTAACAACTTTAAATAGTGATTAAAATACAAGGATGATGTTTACAGGGTTGTTTTTAAAACAATGAAATAAATAAAACATATAAGAAAATCTAATGATATCCAGTGTTTCCATTTCTGTGAGTATCACCTGTTGCACTGTTTATTTCCACCTTAAAAAGTACACTGAGTCACTAACAACTGAAGCACTGTAAAAAGTAAATATGGATGGGAAACATTTCAGTGAATGAAAATAAATAAAATAAAATTGTCTCATCTTCATCTCAAGGCCAAAGTCAGTATTTCAAAGTTTTGCTTCTAGCTAGTCAAATAAGAAAGTTAACCAGAGCCATATAGGAATAGGTCAGCAAAGCTGACGTTACTGAACAATTTTAAACTGTATTTCTGTGTTTAGCAGTGAAATTAACTGATTTCAAGCTAAAAATGTGATAAGAAAATGATTTCTCATAGTATAAAAAATCAAACAAGTGCCAGAAACTAAACAAACAGTGTAAAAACAATAAGAACTGGCAACCAAAACAAAAAGCTACCAGAAAATGTGTAGCTCCTATGCACTAAATGGTAAAATAAATAAATTCATAAATAAAAAATAGGATTGTCACTTCCTGCATGTTGCTTAGACGTGTTTATTATCAGCTAAATCTGAATCCAGACCAGCCGCTATGCAACAAGTTCAAAAAGGGCGAGAGCGAGGGGCTCCGAAAGATTCAGCATGGAAATAAATAAATAATCTTATGGAGGTGTTTCTGAAAAAACAAACGAACAAACAAAAAAACCACTTCATTCACAAATCTCTTTGAAAGTGGAACCAAATTCTGAACACAGCATCGTGATGTCCTGCAGGGCTTCACGGTGGTGCTGGGATCAGGTTTGTTTGACCCAGGAAAGTTGTGTCATTCCTGAATATTCTGAATATTAATCCTGTTTTTAGACAATCTTTTATGGAGGTTTGCACAAGAATGACTTTGTTTTAAAAATCCTTTCTCTTAGGAGGGGCGCAGACATCAAACAATATAAAAACAGGTATTACTTTGTATAGACTCTACATGAATTAACAAAGTCATTTATGTATAAAATGAAGAGGAGGGGTCCTAACATTGATACCTGTGCTACATTTGATGGTTTTACAGGTTCAAAAAAAACTCTTTCATCTTTTTCTTTCATTTTTTTGGCATTTTTTGTCTGATTTGGACAATAAGTGGGAAGAGAGAAGAGAGCGAGGTGGAGTGACACACAGAAGGAGGTACAGAGAGGAATCAAACACTGGCCCCTGCAGCATTTTGGCATATGGGCCACTTGCTCAACCAAGTGAACTACAGCAATGCCTGTTTCTGGTCTTTACCTTGGATGTCAGGTCACTATTGTGGGCGGAGGCGGGCAGCGAGGACAGGCTGAGGGCCCCCTGGCGGCTTGAGAAGGTGGGCGGAGGTTGGATGAGGGGCGGAGTGTGGCCAAAGGCGCTGAGGCCTCGCTGCTGGGAGAGGAGCTGCTGGTAGGCCATGGGGTTGATGTGGTGAGGGAAGGGGAAGGATGGGCTGAAGGATGGAAAACAGATTTGTATTTAAAAAGAAAACATCTCTGAAGCCATTTTGGTTCACAGCTAAATCAGAAAACTGGATACTTATGAATCAAATTAACAGATCAAACATTCATTCTTTATCCATTTGAGGGGGAAAATTTGATTTCCAGGAACAGATTTTAGCATTTGCTGCATCCTCATCGGAAGGGGAAAAGAAGAAGGAAAATAAAGGAGGTAAGAAAGGTGGGAAAATAAAGAAACAGGAAGTGGAAAAACATAATAAAGAGAACGTGTAATTAAGCAGGTGGGTTGTGCAAACAGGGAGGAAGGAAATGGAACAAAAGAGAGAGGTCTGAAAGAGAGAAGCGAGTAGAGAGGAAAATTAGGAGGAAAGAAGCAAAGGAAGGATGTAGGGAACAGAATAGAAAGGAAAGTGAAGGAAAGTGAAAAGAAAAGAGGAAAGGACAAGGAAAAGAGAAAACCAAGGAAAGAAAGTAAAGGTTAAAGGACATGAAAAGGAGAGCGAGGCAGAAAATCTGAAAGTAGATAAGCCAAGAAAGTTGGAAGCAATTAAAAAAATGAGGCTTTATGGAAGCAAAGAAAGGAGGGAGAGCTTTGCTTGTGGCATTTTCCTGCTGCAGCATATCAGCCAAACAGGAGAGAGAGATGGATAATCACACGCACACACATGAACACACACACCTGGAATAAATCTGTTCAGTCTGAGAGGGTGATCAGACTCTGCAGCAATTCAGTGTTAAAGATTCAAAGTTTGTCTCATGAGAAGGTTTAAGTTCAGTGAATCTCCATCTTTGATTAACACAGACAGAAAACATCCTCTAACACCTGGTGTGCATGCAGATACCTGAGCCCTCCGACCGACAGGTGTCCATAGGAGCTGCTGGCGGCCGAGCTCGAGCGCGAGTTATTGATGTACGCCACCAGGGAGTTGGGCGAGGTGCGGATCATCGTCTGGAGGTCGATGCTGGCATCGGACAGCGGGGAGATGGACAGCGCCCTCTTCCTGCTCAGCCGCGGCGTCAGTCTGGGGCTGGAGAACCGTGACACTGTGGACGGCACACAGGTGGGCGAACAGGTATTATTCACTGCTAACATGTAGGTTAACAGTGAGAGGAGTCTAAATGAATGACTCTTAAATCTAATGAGTCACTCTCCACCTGAATGCAGTCTTAAGATCAGCCAGCCTGTGTCTGCTGTTTGCGCTATTTTGGGATGGAGGCATTAAAGTGGTGAGGATGGAAGGCGCGTGCTCGGTGTGATGGATGCTGCTGCAGCCTCGTTGTGACACTTAAAACCCCACGGACTCACAACAACCCTATCAATAAGTGCCCACAGCGAATATAGTAAACTATCTGTTCCCAGTGACGCAAACTGAGCCTGGCAGAGATTACTGTAGATATTAAAGAATAAACTCGAGCCTCATGGAAGCAGGAATTGCACTGCAGACACAGTCTTCCAGAAAAGGTGACCTACATCTGACTGGATCTGTCCCAGTGACACAAATTTTGAATGGAGAAGGGTCAAGGGTGTTAGTTGTTGTTTGATTGCACAACAATGAGAATACGCTCCATATTTTCAGGTTATTTTGGGCTACATTCAACTCCCCACTTTCTCAAAATAAGTAAAGAAAACTTCGAGTGCAGGGGGAATTCAAACACTTGCAGGTTGGGTTTCAGTTTGTGTTCACATCGGGAATAGAAACTAATACTGTGATGAAACCTGGCTTTCACAGTTTTGCATGATGATGCTGATTTGCAGGAGATTATATGAGAAATAAATGTTTTTACTGTATAGTTTTTATTGTATAGTCTCAGTCATGGTGTAGGTCAGAATCAAACTCTATGGCTGAAATAACAAATACTGCAGTTCCTCCAGTGTCCACTTGAGGCTTTAAAAGTGAGTCAGTCCCTATAGTAAAAATGTTCAAATGACAGCAAAAATAAATATGTTTATAGCCTGATGTAGCCTGTTTTGGTTTCTATAGATAATTTACCTTTTCATAGCAACTGTACAGGGAGTGAATTTATTTATAATTCACCTACTTAAATTGTATTAAGATTTGAGGTTTACATTATTAGTGGCGTGGTATCCTTGACTAACAGGGGGCTGTAGCTGCTAGCTGTCTGCTATGCGTCACCTCATCTAATTGAGAACTGAACATCTGGACCAAGTTTGAACTGATGTCTGTCATTTGGTAATAAACAAAATCACATCATCAGCATATAGTGACATGCTCAGTCTGTCTCTTTAGAAGCATTTCTAATGCAATTAACACGGCTTGCTGTGTGGTCACTTGTAATTGAACTGTTAAATATTTTTTCACCTCTTGAAGTACCTAGATGTAGTTTTCTGGGACACTTCCTGTCAGAGTTTCAGCTTAATGATTGCAACATCTGCAGTTTCTCTACTGCTCACTAGAGGCTGCCTCCAAGTTTGAGTCCTCTAGACTCCCATGTCAAAAAGCCCAGCTTTCCAGCAGGAATGAGCATGTAAATAAACTTTATAAAGCCTTGAAGTTTATATTATTTGCCACAAGTTACAGGTCCCTTTAGCTGCTAGCTGTCTGCTATACTTCACCAAGATTGGGCTTTACAGAATTATGTAGCAGTCACCCAAGACCAACCAGTGTTTATTAGCCTCTGTGCTAAACTAAGCTACTCACCTGCTGGCTTCATAGCAATAGATAGTTAGCAAAATATATTTACGAAGAGCCACTCCTATTCCTTCTAAAAACAGCTGCAGATCACCACAATGGCACTCAGGAACGAATACTCAGTCAATGGGAGTGAATAGGCAAAAGAACGTTTTATTTTAGATTTCTCAGATATAGCAATTATATAGCAATTATAATATGCGCACATAGATAAGAAACACTAGTAAATCATTTGTATCCTGATATTCTAGCATCACAACAGAAAATATGCACTTGATGACACATTTAGAAAAATAGTTAAACCAAAACCTATATACATACATATAAAACAGCTTGGTTTGGTGGTAGAAAGGCTGCTGCTTGGCTTATGTGTGTAATTAAAATTTTCAATGCCCAAAGTGTCTCGTGGTGCTGAGACATCCCTAATACATGTTGCTATAAAAGAAATCCGCAAAAAATTTCAACAAGTAACGATATCTGTTGTCAAAAATTGCTTAAAAAATCAATTCCCCCACTTTACAGGACCCCATTCATTCTAGACCAGGGGTATTCAAATAAAATTCAAAGAGGTCCAGTCAGACAAAATTTCATGAGGCCAAGGTCCGTGAGTCCAATTATTTAA
>JASGAU010390472.1:0-10382 GCA_030220045.1 Australoheros facetus
CTTTGTCAGGTGATTTAGTGCAGCTAGTTACATGATTGGCCGAATGAGGTGTCAATAAAAATGGGCGGGTCTAGCCTGCCATATAAAGGGGACTACAAACGGCCCGTCACTGGGCCCTGGTCAGTTAAGAGTTAATTTCTTTCCAAATTATATTACAGCTCTGCTACAATACAAACATTATCTCCCTAATCACAAAGTTCCAAACAGCTCTCACACACTTGCACATTGCAATAGCCCCTCAAGCTAGCAGGCTCCTCTGGAGTCAATCAGAGAAGGGAAATACCTTGGCCTGACAGGACCCCAGAGAGAGTTGAGAAGAAGAAAAAACCTCAAAGCCCCACAGGAAACCATTTTTCTCAGCCCCGCTTTACTGTACAGTGTGGGCAGCTTTTTTAGACGAACCACTAACACAGATATCGACCACCTGTAGATCAGAAGACCATGTTCATGCAGCAAAGAAAAGTGTGTCGACAGATCTGACTTCTCAGTGGGACAGGATGAGAGGCAGTCCAGGACACACGTTGAGAAATACGAGCAGAATAGTAAGCAGTTAAGTCCATGCACTGTATGTATGTATGTATGTATGTATGTATGTATGTATGTATGTATGTATGTATGTATGTATGTATGTATGTATGTATGTATGTATGTATGTATGTATGTATACAAAGACACACACATACACTCACCTGAAGGGGTGGGGAAAGGCTGACAGGCAGATGCCAAAGTCAAAGAAAGGGGAAAAGTCTGCGTGTGAGGACAGAGGCCATGGGAGCACAGCAAGAGAGAGGAAACTGGAAAGAAGGATAAAAAAAGGGTGGGAAACATATAAGAGGAGGAGAAGAAAGGAAAATTATAACTGGAAAGTGGAGAAGAAGAAGGGCAACATTAAAGTCAAGGATTATTTGCCTTGCATAAAGCGGGTGGGGCTGGGGACTGTTTTTAACAGCACATTAAGGGAAAGCAAAGCTTACAGAATGCAGTATGTACATGAGTGTGCAGGACTTTTATGTGTATTAAAGCATCTTTCTTTGTGTATCTTGAAGGGTCTTTGCAAAAAAGATGCTTTAAGAAACACAACACTCATAGTACTGAAGACAATGACCACAACTTTAGTCGATTATCTCTAATAGACTTTCTGGGAACAACACACCAGTCTAATGACTAGTTAATGCACTTAAGTTTCTGCGTGGGAGATACGCTGTCAGTGTGTTAGCTTGTGGAGTGATGCCAGACTATTCTTTGTTAAGTCATCCCTGAAATCCAAAACCCAGGAATTTTGCAAATCTTAGAGGATTTTAAAGCAAACATTTTTAGACAATTTATTAAAGTCAATATGTTTATAAAGGACACTTAAAACAGCATCTTTTTGGATGTTAGTGACCATTAGCCCAAGACATGTAGACATCACTTTTTTCAAGTTATGACTAACAGGCACAATAGATCCTCTTTAAATTAAATTTACAACAAAGCATCACTTTACAACACCATGGTGTACAGATCAGTTGCGCAGGCTTAACAGGAAACATCTGGAGCTAATCGTGGCCTGTACCATGCAGGTTACATTCTCTGGTCTTCCACATAGTAACCAAAGAGCAAAAACATCTGAAATAACTTGGCAGTGTATGAGATAAGAGAAAATGTTTAACATGAAAACTGGAGTCTGACCGATGCTGGATTTTTTGAGGCCTACACTGATGCTGATTTTGAGGTTGTGAAAAAACAAAAACAAAAAACAAATCCAATACTGATATATCAGCCAGTATTCTCTGGATAAACTATGTGACTACAAAATATTTCCACTTACTCAAAGCTTTCTCCATTCTGAAATAAACTCACTGGACACTTTATTAATTACACCTGTTCAACTGCTTGTTCATGTAAATAGCCAGCCAATCACATGACAACAACTCATGACATGGTTAAGACAACCTCATTAAATTAAACTAAGCATCAAAATGAGGTGTTTTATCTGGCAGTTGATGAATCTGCATCAAGTATGATGCCATCATTCCAATATCAGGCTTCTATGTTTTATGCTGAGGTCATCTTGCTGAGAATTTTACTGGTTCGCTGTCAGAAGTCTTTGCTATCACTGCAATTAGCAAGCGGGCGCACATCCCACGCACTCCACCCTGTCGCAGATACCAGACTGATTTTTTTGTTCTCTGGCTAGATCACTGCACTATAGTATTATTATTTTGCGATCTACCACCGGGCACGGCCAGTTTCGTTCACAATGTACATATACGATCTTGCAACGATCCTGTTCGCACTTCATTTCGCGGGGCTACAGAAAGCAAAATGGCAACCAGCATGAAAGCGAGGTGGAAGACGAGGAAAAAGGAAGCTCTAAGGACAATTTCAGGCTTCCTATTAAACATAAAATCCCAGGAGCTGTTAGCAGCCCTGGAAAAAAAAGACAAACTGTTACTGCAGTATTATCAGTACTATTGCTGTGTGGGTGGGATCACTCCGCCGTCTCTCTCTCTCTCTCTCCCTCTCTACAGCCTGGGCGTCTCCTGCTAGTTAAGGACACAGGATATAAGGAGGCGAGATAGGAGGCGGGATAGGAGGCGGCACCGGAGAGAGAAGAGAGTGGTGTCAAGATCAGTCTGCGCAACATCGTTTGTTTGGGCGGACGCTTTATTACTCCAGTGGTGGAGAGTGACCTGTCTGTGGGCTGACCACAGATGTGCTCCGGGGTTACGGAGGATTGTGTTTTTTTTCTTTAGTTGACTGAGTTTGGTGTGTGTCTTTTCCCCTGGCAGGACAGGTAGCGTCTCCCGTTTGGAGACCGTTTTGTGTTGGGGCTAGTTGTTGGCGTTTTTCTTGTAAATAAACATTATTTATTTTACCAATGATTTTGTTTCCCTGGTTGATTTTCCTGATCGTATGTTGCTCCCTTGTCCCCTAGGCCTGCGGGACATAACACAAACAAACTACAGTTCCCAGTAAAATGATGTCACTTCCGACGGTTGTAGTTAGTGACTTGCATTAAAAATGTGATAGTGTTAGTAGCTGATCGGCTCACTAAAACACCTGGATTATGTTTTTGTTGTGTACGCTTTTGATTTCTGCAAACCCATTAGTGGAAGGAAAAAGTGCTCTGGGACACGTTGAATGTGTGATTTGCTCTTCTGGTTTATATGCAAAAAGAATTATCGATCTAACTGTTTGCCATCACTCAATTAGCAAGCAAGCCTGGTATTTAGTGTTTAGCACTAGCAAGCTAATGTTAATTAGCTTGCTAGTGCTACCTGCCCACATGCGCCGGGCTGAAATGTTTTTCTGGCTAGAACCCCGAATATGGACCAAAATCTCTGAGGAATGTTTCTAGCACCTCGTTGAATCTGTACCACAAAGAATTAAGGCAGTCCTGAAGGAGAAAATGGCATTCAACCTGGTACAAGCAAGGTGTAACTAATGAAGTGTCCAATGACTGTTTGCTCTCAAAGAAAAATTTTATATTGCTACATGTCAGACCTCATATGCCAGTGTAAATATTTCAGTAAGAGACCATCAGTTGGTAATATTGGTCTGGCTCTAATGAAGACCAATGGCCTTTCCTCATGAGAGAAAAAGAAAGATTCACATGGAAGTAAATGCCCCGTGGCTAATGGAGACATGGCACTAATGCCGGTAATTTAGCTGAACTCTGCATTAGCTGCATCCGTGACATAAGTTGGTTTCCCAGAGCTCTACAGTAGCAGCCACAATAAACAGTAGGTTCCAATTCACAAGCCTCAGACACAAGTAAAGGAAGAGATCCAGAGACATTTCAGACACCAGCTTGGCACCCATTCATGCGTGCGAGTGTTGAGGATGCAGTTTTTGTGCCATCATTGGAAAGACACAAATTTATTTTTTTTTTTATGGATTTAGGCTTGATTTAGCACAACGAATAAAGACCACAAAAATATGAAATGACATCATGCTTCAGTATTTGACTGGGGATTTGCTCAAATTTTGGCTACCTGTACTCACTCATAAAGTGGCTTTTTCCAGACTTGGATTTATTCTATGGTTAGCTCATATTTGGATGAACCCAAACCAGTAATCCCTCGAGAAAAATCACTGATCTTGACAGACGTGCAGCCAAAAACATAAATAAATATGACATCACTTCAATCTTAAGAGGCCATTTAACTGTTCTGGGGATGTCCATGCAGAACAAATTGGATTTTTCCACTTGTGCAGTACCATCCTGTACAAGCACAGTACAATGGTTATATGGTGCAGTCTTGTGTTTCCATTTGAATGCTCATTTGCGTGGGTGGTCATGTTGATGTAGAAATGAAGAGCGTGTAGAAACCTGCATAAACACGCATAACTGCCAAGTATGACAGTTGTTTTAACATGTATCTACTAAACCCTCTACGCTGACCTGTGCAGAACTGTATGATCTGGATGTTTACATACATTTGTGAGAAATGAAAGTCTGTGAAGACAAAAGCTTGCCCTGTGGTGGAAATTATTGTTTTAACTTTGAGAAGTGAAGAAGAAAGGAGAGCGTAAAAGCCAACAAAGGAAGGAAGCATGAGCTTGGAAGGCTTGCAGGTGTTTGGTCACGGTGTAAGCTTTTATTTTTACAAGGGGTAGAAGGTGTTCCTTCATTCTCTCTGGCAGGCTAGCTGAGCCCTGGATCTCTGGCTTTGGCATCACCACTCCCAAATCCGCTGCAGCTCCAAGCCCTCCTGACCTCACACCCTCTTGGCAGCAACTCAGAGAAACAAGCTGATTCAGCAAAAGAATAAATGTGTCCACAGCCAAGACTTTTCTTTGCCTGCACACAAAACTGAGGGGAAGCCGCAACATATGGCTTGTTTTCTTTTGCTCATTACTCTCTTTTTTCCAGTGCAAAAACGTAAAACGTGAAAAATGTGACAAACACATATTTTTTCAGTAAATAAAACTTTTCTCACCTTTTTCTTCCAGACATTTTCAGCATCGTGGAGCTGGCTGAAGCGGTCAGCCAGTGATGTCTGGATCCCTTGAGACGCCCTCGTCTTCTTTGGACTGTCCTCACCTTCTCTCAGCTCAGCCAGTCTAAAAAAAATAAATAAATAAATCAAATTTTTTTAATTCTCATGAATTATTCTGCTTCTTTTTAAAAATCTGAGTCAACTTTTGGAAATACTTTTATTATTTTTAAATTCCCTTCTTGTGTTTCACGCTAATTCATGCCTTATTCTCAGTGCCTGATCATTGCTTGTGTGTTTCTGTACATGCTGACCTCTGTTTGAATGACGAGCTCTGACTTGAATCCAAACTGCTCTCTAGCTCCTCGACATCTTCTGACATTGTGGAGGACTTCTCTAGGCTCTCATCAGGCGAGGGACTCCGCATCTCCTCAAAGCTCCCTCCACCGCTACTGGTGCTGCCCTCCCTATGATATCTGGTGAGGCAACTTCCATCTGGGATATCGTCTGTTAATGACTCATCCTCTTTGCCATTTTCCCCATTAACCTCTCCTTCCATCTCATCTTCCTCCTCCTCCTCCTCCTCCTCCTGCTGCTCCACCTCCTCTGTCTCTTCTTCTTCCTCCACCTCCTCCTCCTGCACTTCTTCCTCCTCCTCCTCCTTTTCCTCTTCACTCTGAGAGTGGCTTAGAGTGACACTGCTTTGTTGTGCTGGCACACGATCGGGCATGACGCTGTCACTGTGGTCTGACTCCACACTGGTAGAGCGGCTTTTCTTTAGGATTCCCTTGATGCCTTGAGGCCCTGAGTCTTGGCGCTGCAGCACAGTGGCAGACTGGCAGGGAGGACTGGGAGGGGGAGAGGCGTCTCTGTTCTTGCTGAGTGGGAGAGCTCTGTCAGAGTGGAGACTTGAAGACTGAGAGGAAGAAAAAGAGAGAGATTTTGTTTTATTAGCATCCATTATAATATCTGGAAAAGACAAATAAAGCTGCAATACAATTTTTAAACACTAGCAAGACCAGCTTCCTCTGTATTTTCAGCATTAAGCATGAAAATCCATTTTCTTGTTGCTTGTCAACACAATGACTGATTCTCATTGCAAATGCTTGTTCACTTGCTTTCAGCAGCCTATTGCTGCTTCAAGGGAGTCTAGGTTTGTGGGTCACATTATGTACAATGATGGGTTAGGAGAAAAGTGAGGATAAGCACATCAACATGTCAAGAGGGATTAAAAGAATGTATTTTGTTAACAAATCTGAAACTCTTGCTCAGTGTCTTTTGCAATACAGAAAAATTTACACATAGGAACTGGAGTTAGAAGTCCTAGCTATGTGAAAATATTAAAACCTCAAAAAGTCAAATCATGAATTTCTACCCCTGCAAAATAAAGAAGGCATGATCGTGTGTTCTATAGGTTATAACTTAGCAAAAGCAGCTGGACACTAACAGGTCAGAGGTGATGAGTGAGTGCTGATTTAGGAGGAGATGAACAAAGAAGTGGACTACAAAGCCAGCTGGGTGTAAAAGTCCATTGCTAACTTGGTGGTCTCCTTTAATGAACTCCAGAGTTCATGACGTGTGTGGGCATTTGTGTGAAGAAATATGTATGTACTTCATTTGAGGATCAGTTTAAGATCTGGGTCATGTTATAACATTTTGTCCAGATGAGTGAGTTATAATCGTCAATTCAAGTTCAAAAACAAAAAACTAAACTAAACCAGACCAGAAAGAACAAGTAAGAGTTTTTGAATTGGAAATGGTAGTTGTCCCCAAATATGGCATTTCTAAAGGAATTCACAGAATATGGCTGTTATAGTTGTGCCTATTGACTTCTGAAAATCACTTCTTATTTTAAGGACACCTCCATAGTTTTTGGAGTGCATTATAACAAGATACCTATTGGCCTATAGAGCTCTGCTGTCAAAGGTTTACATGTACAATACAGAATATATTGCAATGGAAACTAATTTGTCTGTAGGTAAACCATAATTGCTGATACTTAGTTGTAATTGTTTACAAATATCAAAAATTTGAATTTAGCAAAAAGTTGACGGATGATGGACAGCTCGGTATTGGATAAACTCCGCTGTCGTCTGTTTTTGACAGTGGAGCTAAAAAGTAAACTGACCTTCTCCTCTGTAGTGGCAGTATCTTCATTCTGTTGCTTCCATGAAGATTTATCTGTGGATTCCTTCTCCTCCATTACTTTGCCTGTATCAGGATTAGGGGGGCTGAAATATCAGCAAAAAAAAAAATAAATCACAAAGATGGTAGAACAAAATTGAACATCATACAAAAACAATTCAGTCATATAAAGTTGCTGCTGCAAAGAACTGGCAACGTTAACATGACTACAAGACTACTACAGCATTAGACTCCCACTGTGACACCTTACTTATGTCGTGAATCTACAGTATTATGAGGGGGGTGGGGTTACTCTTAGTATTTGTATTTAGCTGATTTTTTTTCTGTATCTTGTATAACAAATGCATAAGATCCTAAATCAATGTCTTTCCCCTATTTTCTGTCAAAGATACTGTATATAGTTGCAGTGGTGGATGCTCATATTAAACATGGCCAAAATGTTGAATAAAGAGCTCAGCATATGTGCAACTTTATTAAATCAATAAGTCAAATGCTCAAGCTTTAGACTGCTTTAAATGCTCTTTATGTTGTCAGTGAGAGAGGGTATACCAAATATGGTCATCCCAGGAACACAGCTCTGGCTGTGTGCACAGCCGCCCCACTTCCAATTGTTCAAACCTTCTGTTTGTGAGGGGCAGCCAATCAGAAGAAAGTTGGGGAGCTAAAACGACTGCAGCTAAACTGAGGGGCTACACCTGAACTGTGAATCTTTCCAAACTACTTTCAAAACTACTCTAGCAGAGTCCAAGAATAAAAACATGGAGTGATGTGAATATAAATACGACCACTTTGATGTAACAATTTTCAGACGTTATTTTAAGAACTTATTCATTATAAATAGTGCGGGCAGTGATAAGGTTTAACTGGAAATGGTCATATATACACACTGAAACAATTCCTGGCTTGGGAAGAAGCTGAGAACAGTTTGTGGGATCATTCAAACTCCACATGGACCAGAAGTGCCAGAAATGGTTTCAGTTATATCTTAAACTGAGCTACACACACACAGCACTGGTTACAGTGCTAAGAACAGTCTGGCTCTCACTCCAACGGCTATTAACTTCAATCTGGTTAGCATACCCATGGCTATTACTGACACCTGAGTGTTTGTGCGTGTGCATGTGTGCACGTGCAAAACAGAGCAATATTAAAGGCAAGCCCTGCAGGTTTATCTGGTTTATCTCTGCAGCTGTTTACAACATTAGACAGCCTGTAATTACGTCTGTGCTCCATTCAGCCTGCTTGCTCTGTGTGTCAGTGTGTTTCAAGGTGTATCTGTCTAACTACTAATGTTGTGCTATATAATGTATCACAGCCCACAAAAAAAAACAAAACACTACTGCATTTAAAGAGTTAATATAGTTGATCTTATAAAATGGTTCAACTCTTCTGGAATTGTTTACCTCGTGGAGGCTTCCTTTTCGTCCCTGCTGATTAGCTGAGGCTTTCCTTTATCAACAACTTGCCGGCTGCTGCTTCCATCCTCCATCCCCTCCACTTCCTACAGGCAGAGAAAAGCAGGGAGAGCAGTATCTTAAAGCATGGGTTTAAATCCCTAAGACATACTGCTGAAGTCCTACACAGCTGTAAAGAATATCTTGATAAGGGAAGTGAATAAATGAATATGGCTCCGCCTTTCTCTGCTTGAGAAAAGCAGTTAACCCCTGCAATGCATGCAGGGTGTTCCTGGAAAAAAGTATGTGAAGTCAAAGAGCAAGTATGGCAAATTTACCCACCCTGAGTACATACAGTTAAGAGTTAAAAAGGAAGGGATTAGCAGTGCTAACTTTTTCACATTAATGGTGTTTATTGTTTTTCTTATTTTTGCCACGTTGCCTACATTTCTATTTGTGTTCTTATTTTAAATGATTGCCAAATAGCATTAGGTGTATATGACTACCTTTAGACTGAGCCGTTCACCCATGTCTATAGGCTTACAGGTCTACTGTCCATCCACTATAACAACATAATAGCATCAATTTACTCATCAAACTCTTGCCAAGGAAGCAAAAAAGACATTTTCCCAAATGTCAAGCTATTCCTGGAAAAATGAAAGGATTTATGTGTCTCACTATATTTCCTGTCTACTTGTCAGACTTTTTAAACCTGCATACAGTGTGAACCATGCAGCTGTGTGGGACC
The DNA here is from genome assembly GCA_030220045.1 of Australoheros facetus. Taxonomy (NCBI): domain Eukaryota; kingdom Metazoa; phylum Chordata; class Actinopteri; order Cichliformes; family Cichlidae; genus Australoheros; species Australoheros facetus. The sequence goes on from JASGAU010390472.1 coordinate 9,210, forward strand.
TTTGTCAGTAAACACTTTACCGAGCCCTGAGGTGACCTGGTGAAGATAAGTGGATCTCCAGCAGTGAGGAAATTAAACTCCATCGAATTAGAGAATTAGAGGCTCCTTACAACCTAGGTGATGCTCACTGATTACAAAGAAGGAACACATTTTTCCACTGGGGAGGATGTGCTGCCTTCTGCGAAACAGATTTTTATACATTCAGGAAATTTAGTCAGGAAATTCAAGGTATAAATGAGCTAGATCGTTTTTTTATTGCTTCCATCCGATTTGGAAGAAGACATGCTGTAACCTCACTCCAACTCTCTCTTCTTATGGAGACACTGACTCACCTGTTTTTCAACAGGAGAAGAAACGAGTGATAAGGGAAATGTGAAGACAGAAAATGGGCATCTGTCACTGCTGCTGACAGTCAAGTGAAGCATCTTAAAATAACAGATCTAGGTCAGAACAACGGATGGAGGTGGGGTGTGTGTGCTGTGATTTGTAGGATAGCCTCTTTTTGCAAGCCTATTTTCCCAGCAATTTTTTGGTTCAAGCAACTTGCTGCCATCTGTGTTCACTTGGCCAGCCTTGGCACAGTTCCTGGTTTGTACAGGCCCAGTTAGAACAGCTATTTACATCAAACATCATGAAACCTAACCACTTCTGAAACCTTAGCAGCCTGGGAAAGACCAACACTTGGTTCATTTTAAGCACACATGTGAAGCTCTCCCATAGGATTGGGAGCATTATCAAATTTTTGTTTCTGAGTGCATCTTTTAGACTTTTTTTTTTTCCCACCAGTTCCACCGCCTGTGTGAGCTGAAGTCATGACTTTGGCCAAGTACGCATCCAGGTGCAGGACATCTCAATGCTGTATGGAAAGGCTCAATTTGTTATTGATGGAGCAAACTTCCAGAGGGGAGTTGAAGTGTACAGCAGCTGCACTGGAAAACTGCTGTGAGTAAATCAGCAAGGGGGCTGAAAAGAATAAACCAAAGACAAACGCAGAGAAAAATATATATACAGCAACTGTTATATCAACTGTAGGCTTATAAATTATTTTGATCTAACTCAGTGGTTTTCAAATTCAGGCCTCGTGGCCCAGTGTCCTGCAGGTTTTAGATGTGTCTCTGCTTCAACACACCTGAGTCAAATATAGAAGTCATTAGCAGGACTCTGGAGAACTTG